>JASDQU010589773.1:44219-74781 GCA_032191745.1 Picea mariana
AGCACCCGTATACATGAATAGTAACGCATCATATCATCTGTCAATCACATCATAATCAAATATCATAGGCCTAACATAAAAAGGGTCCAGATCACTTGCGAGCAAGTGTCCTCAAAGAATAAGTGGTCTCAGTGCGCCAGAGCGGGATGTTACACTCCCAGAAATGGCCCGCAAAGGTCTCCTCCTCAACAACTTCCCTGCCTAAAAATGGCTTTGGCTTGGATTTTCTTCAGCATAAATCTGCTCTGAATGTTCCCCATGGCCTAAAAAAATCCTGGTTTATATAGATCTGAAGTTGGTTATCCTTTTCCAACTTCCTCCCAAAATCTGGGCTCAAAAGAGGCCAATATCTCCCAATAATGGCCAAAATCTTCAATAATAGGCCAAAAGAATCATAAAAATCCACTAAACATAAGTAAAAACCCACTTCTGTTTAAAAAATCACAGATTATCCCAAAGGGGCTGGGTGCACATGCAAGAATAGGGTCATGTGCTGCCATATGGCCAAGCACCAACCCTTTGGGCTGTGCGCTGGCCCTCTAGAGGCGCTGGCTCCTGGTCTTGGGGTGCTCTGCATGGGATCTAGTCCTATCTCCTAGTGCATGGAGTGGAGCTCCCAACCCTTTACCTTATGGTCACATGTTTGGTAAGTCCACATGCTCGGGCTTAGCCCCAACCCCTTCCACCCCCACATATATTACATTACACTTTAATTAAAATAATAGTGGGTTACATATACAAGAACCAAAAGTGGCGTGTTGGTCAAAGGACCTTTACCAAAGTGATTTGCTCATCCAACATGTCATGGGGTCGAACCCCATGAGCTCCAATACAATTTTTCCCACTCAACTAGTGATGGGGTGCCACATGGCACCCTTTCATTGGTCCTCCACGATGCCACGTGTCAACATGCTATTGGTTCATCACTATCCAATCACCCCATTTTGTGATGCCACATGTCACTATGATTACATTAGCATGGTGATGTCATGTTGACGTCAACATTGACTTTTTGCCAGTTTGCCAGTTTGACTTTTTAGTTGTTTGGAAAAATGATTAGAGTGCGATAACTCTCGCATACAACGTCTATTTGAGAAAGTAAATATATGGCCGGAATCAACGTGACGAGCCGGTCGCAATAGAATTGCTTTCGTCTGATTCTAAGAAATTTCATTTTTAAGCCTTTTCTCGACCTAGGAAGCCTCCTAGATCTGATTCTGGATCATCTACTATGCTAGAATATAAAATATCAGTAATCACTTCAAAATGTAGGCTAGGAATAATAAATTCCATTAGCATGACTGCTTCTTGGCCATATACCAACTTAAAAGGTGTATGTCCTGTCAAATTTTTGCTCTTATTCCTATATGCCCATAATGTTCGAGGAACCTTTAAGTCCCAATCATCTCTCCCTACATTGCAGATCTTTGTCTGTGCATTCTCTGGAATTTTATTAAAATATTCTACTGTCCCATTGGCCTGAGGGTGCTATGTCTTGCTCCTCTTATGATGAATATTTAATTCCTCACTCAATGCTACAATTGTCTTATTCATGAAGTGTGTTCCTTGATCACTAATTAAAATGCGTGGGCATCCAAATTTTGTAACTATATTTTCAAATAGAAACCTCGCAGTAGTCTTCACAGTGCAATCTATGTCTAGTGTTACTTTTTCCCATCTGGTCAAATAATCTTTCGCTGTGATTATGTACCTAGCTCCTGATCTTCTCGTTGGTGGTTGATTGGTTCAACAAAGTATATTGCCCATTTATCAAATGCTTGCAATGTAACCTATGGGTGTAAATGAATATAATCCCTTCTAGATGGATTTCCCACTCTTTTACAAACATTGCATGCCTGATATTATTCTTTAACATCCTTATGAAGTGTGGGCCCCAAAAGTTTAGGAACCAAAAAAATGCTAAAAATAGTAAATTTCGAGAAGACTATTTTGAGCCAGTTGGAATAGGTGGGTGGCCACCGATATCCACCTGGATCCTCTCAGTTGGTCCTATTTTTACGTAGTACCTGATTCACTATGATTCATGTGATAGGAATTTCCCTTGTGCATCATGATCAATCATATCGCATAATGCATTCAGTGCAGTTTCATATTTTATCAATTCTACGCAAATTCTCAAAGACTCTCTTAGATTACTTACCTTCTCAAGTCACTTCTATGGCATAGTATGATCATAGAAAGGAGGCACAAATGATTTTGATGCTACCCAATCTGATCCTAGTATCTATTTTATGGCCCTTTGATATGTCTCCTTTTCTTGCTTAGGGTCGAAACTTGACACAGGTCCAGCTGATTTCCTTAGCCATTTCTCAACCTGCTTCCTTCCAATCTTCGCATCAGCCCCTGTTCTAGTTCCTTCATGCGTAACAACTGTTATTCTAGGTCCTTCATCAAATTTCTCAGCTGATATGTTAAGTACATTTTGATTTTGATTCTGGTTCTAATTCCCTCTTGCATGCTGCTTCGCAAGTAGTTGAGGAAAATATTCTATTGCATGATCCAGTGCTCTATAAAATGTGAAAGTTGTACAAGTATTCAGGCATTCATGAACTAAGTTTCCCAGTTGATTACAATTGTAACATATTATTGGTCCTCTTCCTACTGTACCAAAATTTTCTATGTCTCGACCTATGCCAAATCCTCCTCGGTTTCTTAGATTAAATCTTCTCTAATTGTTATACTATGCACCACCTCCTTCTATCGCAACATTCACCTCATGAATATGATACATATATGAAGTGTGCTCTCTCATCAAATCAAACACACGACAATCCTTCTCTTCGTGCCTGAATGAATTGCAAAAGTTACAAACTAGATTCCTTGGCGTACTCTGGTATTTCTGTAGTAATGGACATTTAGTTGGATGATTTCCCCATTTCTTACATATCTCATAGTATCCCCCTCCTGGTAACGGATTCAGAGCTCCATTTACCAAATAATGCTCAAATGATGGGCATTCATTCTTATGGTGTCCTTCAGTCCTACACTTGGTACACTAGGCTTGTTCCCACTCCTCCTTCCCTTTTGTAAGCTCTGTTAATTGATTTGTTAAGGAAACTAAATGCATATGAAATTACGCCACCCCCCACTGTCTCCTATAGGATATGCTTCCAGCTTCATTGCAATATCCAAAGCTTCAAGCTGTGGAACAACCTTCTGTTGCATCAATGACCGACGAATGTGTGGTAGTAACCCTGCAATGAAACATTCTTGATGTTGTTGATCAGGGATTTGAAATTTCATCCTACCCATCAAATCATTAAATCTTTGATCATAGTCCCAAACAGTTTCAGTCTACACCTATTTAATTCTTTTGATCTATGTGATGTTCTGCAAATCATATTTTGGTTTCCTGAACTCTTTCAACAATTCTTGTCTAATTTATGATAAGGTACCTACTTGAACTATAGGCATAGTACTCTGCAGTTTCATATACCATACTAATGCACGACCTTTAAATGTTGTTTCCATTTGCACAATATTTACAGCTTCATCCTGGACATTCTTCGTAACCCAAATTGTTTCTCATACAAATAGATGTTGTTTTGGGTTCTCTAACGCCACTCCCTGAAACCCGGGCAGTCTCAATGTGCTATCTAACCCTGCCATGTTGGTTTGTGTAGTAACTCCCCTTGGCGATGTTGGTTGACTCTGACTCGACGCACTACTTCCACTGCTCTAACTCGATGCACCGCTCCCACT
Source organism: Picea mariana (assembly GCA_032191745.1). Taxonomy (NCBI): domain Eukaryota; kingdom Viridiplantae; phylum Streptophyta; class Pinopsida; order Pinales; family Pinaceae; genus Picea; species Picea mariana. The sequence continues at coordinate 47,943 of JASDQU010589773.1, forward strand.
ACTTTGATTACTACTATTCTGACTTCCTCTACAGACTATTAGTTCTTTTGATAAATCCTAAAATGTTATGATTGATCTAGCTGAGGCACACGGGGTCGTGGAGTCGACATAGGATATAGTCTCAGTAGGACTTACTGATTCTTCTATTATTGGACTGAACTGAGAATCCTATTTCTCTCCTTCTAGGTGTGGTATTTCTACGATATGTACTATTGCACAGGGTTATCTCCTTTAAAACTCACTACATGACTCTCTCTTCTCAGCCTGATTATTCAAACACTTGTATCTTCCTCCACTTCACAGTACTACAAACTCGTCTTCTTTTTCTGATACACCTTCTTCGATTATGTGCATCCTCAGTCCCTCTCTTTCTTCTTCATTCATTTATTCATTATTTCCTACATTCAGACTATTCTCTGGTCATCCCCCAATTTCCTTATGTACATGAAATCCCTTATTAGTCAGATTCCATCATCATCTCACACTTTTCTCACAACAATATCTTTATCCAGGTACCTAATGATTTCATAGACCTTCCACGCACACCCTTGAAGAAATCCCTTTCTGCAAAACTGTATGATTGGGTACAATCCACTGCAAATTATGTAATATAACCTCACAATATGTTGCCCAACCAGAAATCAACTGCACGAGAAGTCTTATTACTTATAGAATTCAATTGTCATATCAAATTAGGAGTCCAGGTCCTCAACGCTGCAGCTCGACACCTTCCAGTATTCTCCACTAATATTTCTAACCACTTAGTTAAGATAATCGAAAATTCACCAAAGAAAATATCATGTAGCTCTATGTACACATACCTTTGCATCCATTACTCGTCCTTTGCATCCATTACTCGTCGCTCATACAAGGGTTTCTATTATCTTTCCAAGCAAATTCTTGATCCTTCCCTTCTAGCCATTCTTAGATCTCTTTCTTAGTCAATCTCCAAAACATCCCCTCAATTACAGATTTTGGGTCCCAACAATGGAACCATTTGTTGGCACGTAGTTGTAATACCCTAGGTTCAAGTTATCTAACCAATAAAACCCTTTGGATACCATACCTTTCGACATCGCCTGGATGAAAGTGAAGTATCACCCGAGGCATCAATTGGGGCTACAAGAACTGAGTTTCTGTAGGAACAAGGGGATGGGAAGAAATCATAATATACATTCTTACTTATCTACCCCATGTGTAGTATTCTATATATCTTTCGCTTGATTAATTAGTATATTCAATTATATTGCGCCATAATACTATAGATTGCAACATAAACTATTCCTTGTAACATTCATCATTACTTTGCATCAATTATCTAGAAAACAGATCTAGATCTAGCTATGAATAAAGAGAACATCCATAACAATCAAATAAAAAATACATTCAAACACATGATTTAACGTGGTTCACCCCAACTTTGGGCTATGTCCACAACGACTCGCTTCTTTATTATTCTTTATGCAGTTCATCTCAGGCTTGCACACTGTGCTTATAATAGATATATCATGATATATTTCTCCATCATGCCTAGCTGATCTACAGTGCAATCCTCTCTCTACAATCTCTCCCTGGACCTTCAGACATAGAATCTCTCTCATTTTAAGTCTATTCTGTCAACCTCTTCGCATTAGAAAAAACTTTATGTTTGCTTCAACCCTCTCTTCACTCAATGTCAACAACCTATTCTACCCAACCCATTACATATTTATACATGGAATTTAGGGCTCAAAACCCTACTCACTCAATCCAAAACCCTATGATAACTCATGATTACAACTCATGACCACTCATTGTTTGGGCATGATTTTCCTATCTTTGGCCTGCATGCTCCTTTATCTCATGCTTGTGCATGTCTCCCTGCTTTTTCATGTCTGACTATTCTCCTTCTTTATTTTGCGTGCGCCCTCATTCTTCACTATTCAAACTAACTATCCAACAAGGAATCTTCTTGATTTCTGGCACAACTGACAAAACGCGGACCAACGTGCACTTGGTAGAATTTGACTTGGGCACACTACATCAAAATTCTATTCGACATGCACTTTCTATTTCTTCTTCATGAAAAAATTGGAATGCTTGTGCATTCTACTTGGACTTGACTGTACACAACTTCATTTTTTCGTGCACATGAATTGAACCCAAAACTTTGGGTTCCAACACATGCATTGTCCTTAGAGAAAAAAATAAAACCAATCTAACCACTCGAAAGGACATGGACAATCATAGTGTAATTGAGGATAGGAAACCATTATGTCTGCATCCAATAATTGAGAGACACCATCGACACCTTTCTACCAAAACAATTCCATATGATCACGCGACCAACCAGTTCCCCAATTTGGATGACCTATAATTATTCCCCCACTACCAACGAGACACCACCACCTCTATGTGATTTTACAACCTGCCTATGCTTACGACCAAGACTCCTTCACACATTGAAAATCCACTGCCTTGAAGCTCCTCGAGATCCAATTTTCCACCAATAAACCCTAAAGAATGAACCTTGATAAGGCTAATCCCTACTTGAGAATACATGGAGGGAAAAATAGGGCAAGAAGGGTTTGAGATCTGAGTGACCACGAGCTCTCCATGTGCTCCAAAACCTCCACCAGAGTCTGCTCCACCAAGCCATTCAATTTCTCATGTAGTTCCTTAATGTATATCCATAGGAGGATCTATAAATCGATATGATACATTGTTGTTAGGACACCTCACCTAATGGATATTTGTAGAAAATCTAGTTCCCACACTCAAGCTTACGTCCTCAGGGTACGACACACGATAAGGGTAAGCACATGGATTTGAAAATATCATGTCCTCCAATAAAGTATATTTAGAGTAGTCCACAAGCTGCAAGGTGTCATCCATCTTTCCCTAATGTACTCCAAAACCCCCCACACATCGCAAGAACCCTACTAAACCCCTACATAAACCCATAAGCCTTAACTCTTCTCCCAAGCTAAAGGCACTAGTTCAATCCGTAATGAATATGTTGAATAACGTTTTATATTAACAACTATTATTATAATTTGTCATTTATATTTTATATAATAATTATGCTTAGTACACTTTCAATAATATCTATTTATAACATATTTGTTATATTAATAATATTATAATAAATTTTATGTTAATTTTTATTATAATAATGATATAATTTTTAAGATATCACCATGTCACTTGCGGGAATTGAACTTGGGTGGTGAAGATAACAATCATTCCTCCTAATCACCCAAGCTAAATCTAAACTTAATTGACAAGATATTTGTGTCTATATATTTCATACACTATATTTAACACATGTTATAAAAAGAACATTATTTATATGTTAAATATACATATATGAATACATTAACATTATTAATGTAGTTATTGATCATTTTAATATATCTATTTTGATTAAATTTAACACACACACATATTCCATGAACACCATTTTTTTTTTCATCACTACTTTCCATAATGGCTAAAATAAACTATAAAAAAAAAATTCATAACAATTATCATCGATTATTAAGTATTTTTATTACTCTTATTAATGATTTCTAGGGAGAAATACACTCACACTAAACCAACTAGGAAAGAGAAGAAATAATTAAATAGAAAGAAAAACAATGAAAATCACACAGAGTACTTAGAGATTTAACCTGGAAACCCTTAATCAAGAAAACCAACAATGATTGAGCGACTCTTGCTCTTTTGTTGTCTTATTCATTCACAGAATAAAGAGTTACATGACTAACCTTGGTCCACACCTAAGACCAATTCATCATCTTACTCACTTTATTTACACAAGAACAATGCCACAACCAATTGTCTTACATCTTCATAACCATTACACACCTCTCAAATCTAAGAGTTTTATGACCTTTGATAGTATTATATGATGCCACGTTTATAGGATTTACATCCTGCAAAACTATAAATCATGGCACCCAAGAAACGGTTACAGATCCATGTAGATGATTGGCTGCAATCCTATGAATCTTGGGATTCTTTTACAGTCGAAATTCAATTGGTGTTCTAGTCGATTACCAATCGACCATTTTGTCGATAATATTTGACCTCCTGTCAACCTCTCGTTGGCTCAAGCTATCAACCCCACCTTTGACTTAACCATACCATTGTATTTACTTAAGCCATCCAGTCAAACATTCACCCAGTTGATCCACCTCGGCTAGTCAGTCACTTAGACCGAGTTTCTAATACAAATAATATAACAGCCCAACATTCTCCCACTTGTTTTCTTCTTTACAAAAAGAGGAGAACCTAAATTTTTTTTCACTAACCCAGGGAAAGAATGCCCATTGACCCTCTACACCAAGAGAACTTCACTACATTCATAGACTTCATCAAATGGTCTGCAATTCTTTTCAAATTGTCTACCTTCTCTAGCAACACCTCTTTTCTTTCCACCATGTTCGTCGCAGAATGGTATTGTACATCAATATTCTTTGTCCTGGAATGGTAAGTTGGATTTTTTGCTAGAAAATTGCACTTTGAATTTCACAATTTATCGTCATAGTTTGTTTTTCAAACCCAATCTCTAAACATAGTTGATTCAAACATACCGATTCTTTTCTTTCATAGGTGGATGTCATGTATGCAACTTCTATTGTCGATAAGGATACTACTGCATGTTTCTTACTCATCCAACTGATTTCTCCATCGAACAATATGAACACATATCCATTGGTTGACCTCCTTTGATCAACATATCCATCCCAGTCAATGTCAACAAATCCATGTACATTCACTTCCCTATTAGTTTCAAGTTTCCCTTTGTAATAGATTGCATACTTTGTTGTGCCATGCAAGTACCTGAAAACTTTCTTGACAACCGTCCATTTCTCTTTCCCAAGTGTCGACATGTATCTACTCAATACTTCCATTGCATGAGCAATATCTAGTTGAGTTTAGATAATTTCATACATCAGACTACCAACAATACTAGCATAGGGAACACATTCCATGTCCTCTATTTCTCCCCATGTTTCTACACATTGTTTAGTAGTTAGTTTTACTTCTACAAGAATAGGTACCTTGATCAGTTTGCACTCATGTATGTTGAAAAATATTAAGATGGTTTCATTGTACTTCCTCATATTTAACCAAAGTTTTCTAACTTCCTAAAATCTCTTAATTTCCATTTCCATAATGAAATTTTCAACGTCGAGATCCTTCAAGTCAAACTTAAAGGATAGCTTCATCTTCACCTCCTTTATTGCATCCATGTTGTTTTCGACCATCAACATGTTGTCGACATATAATGCTACATATATGAAACTATATCCCTCTTTCTTGGAATACACACAATGATTAGATTTGTTTCTCACAAATCCCAAACTCAGGATGCATGTGTCAAAATTTTGGTACCACATCCTTGGTGATTGCTTTAGACCATAACCGGATCTCTTCAATTTTCACACCAGATCCCTTTTACCCTTTACTGAAAATTCTTTAGATTGTTTCATGTATATTTCTTCTTCCATCTCCCCATGTAGGAACATTGTATTCACAACAATTTTCTTTATCTCAAGATCAAATGTTGCAACCAAATATATTAGTACTCTAATGGAAGTTAATTTTTCAATGCAAGAGAAAATATTACTGAGGTCGACTCCCTCAACTTGGGAATACCCTTTCGCTAACATTCGAGCTTTGAACTTCTCGACTTGACCTGCTACATTCAAATTTTTCTTGCACAACCACTTGCTACCGATAAGTTCCTTCCATTACATAGCTTGAACACATCCCATGTCTCATTCTTTTGCAAGGATTCCATTTCTTCAGCCATGGTGTCCTTACAGATTTTATTGTCTGTCGATTCAACTACCTCCCAAACCAACTTGGGCTCATCATCAGTGGAAGATAATTCAAATTTAGAATGGAAATATGTGGAATATATCGTTCATCTACTTTCCTTACTCTTTTAGACCTCCTTACAACTGGAGTTAGTGGTTCCACCTCTTCATCTTATTTATTCGACTCATCTAACTCATGTTCCTCATTCCTTAACTCAAACACTAGTTTCTCTGGTTATTTCTCCATTTCACCCTCTTCAAACTTGGAATTTCCTCCAAATTACCTAAATACCACATCTTGACTATAAATTATTTTCCTTAATACATCAACATGGAAGAGATGCAGAAAAAAACCAGTAAACATTCCACGAGAAGAGGAAAGACAATGACAAAGGGCCAACCCCCCTGCGTGAAAGACAAAATCTCACAAAGAGCCAACCATTTATAATCTAACAAATGATGACATTGGCATAATCAATTATTAATTTAGGGATGTCATAGAAGAAGCAATTGAGAAAGCATCATGTAAAGAAGAAGAACTACACCAATAGGTGTAGCCACAGTTAAGAACCTTGCAATATCTCTTGGAAGCAGCAAGGATGACACCAGAGTGTAGAACCAATGAAGGACCATTAAAAATCCCAATTGGGGAGGTAGGGGCCACACCTTACTTTTCAAAGATGGAAATAGGGAGAAGAGTATTAAAACTTTCACTAGATGTGATTGGGTTTCCTACCTCAAGATGTAGGAGAAGGTACAACAACTAAGTAAAATGGACTTAATCGTTTCACAGATTCCCACAATAGTACTATAGGGATTTCACATCGATATTGTGCAAGAGATGTGGTTCCACGTAGAATCAACATCAAGTGAGTTGGAAAAGGTATCCATGGAGAAGACAAAGCTTCAAAAAGAGTATACAACTTCTATATAGGAGAAGACCACAGTCAAGGAAAAGGTAAGTAGGATGTTGAAGGAAAAGAGCGAAGCTAAGGAAAAGTCCGAGTGAATATTAAAGGAGAAGGATGAGGCTGAGCAACAAGAAGAGTGAATATAGTAGGCCATCCAGAAAATATACAAGGATATTCCAGAAATGTTGATGGTGGTCGAAGCCACTCTTGAAGAACAAGTCTCAAATATTTGGGAAATCATTAAAGGTTTCTGCACCAAGATTAAAGACTTGGAATCATGCAATACACTCGTGATACCACTGGAGGAAAATGAACAAAGAGAAAGAATCATTGTGACTGCGGTATCAAATATTAATAAGTTGGATGAGGAATGCGAAAATCTATGTGAGGAAAGTTCGCAGATATGGAAAAACCTAATGGAGGATACAAAAATGAAAGTTGTGGACTAGATTGAGGGATGCACAAGAAAATATGCATAAGGCTTCAGAGAACATAAGTATGCTTCCACCAATAGAGTGCATGATGTCCATGATGGCACAAAGGAAATCATATAATGAAATAGAAAAGATAAGGGACCAACAAAAGATTCTCCAATAGCGATTAGTACCGTTGTAGGATGAAGCACTAAGGGTAATAGGGGAATTACTAGCTACGCATGGAAAGGTAAAGCATGTAGCAAACGACAACGAAGATAAAATCATGACCCTGACTGTGTAGGTCGTAGAGGAGATTTTGGAACAAGAATAAAAATTCAGGGAGGAAGTCGTGATAGCAAAGGACACCTCCCAAAAGTTCATCGAAGCATGGAGGGACGTGACACAATAGACTTGAGTGGCTCAAGATGAGCCACATGTAAGTGTTAGGGGTCTGTAGGACATGAATTTTGAAGAGTGAAGAATGAGGGTGTGAACAAAATTAGGAAGGAGAGAAGTTAGACATTCAAAAGAAGGTAGACGTGCAAAATAAGGATATAAAGTAGCATGCATGCCAAAGATAGGAAAAACACGCCTAAACAATGAGTTGTCATGAGCTTTAATCATGTGTTTTCATAGGGTTTTGGGTTCATCAAGTAGGTTTTTTAGCCCTAAATTCCATGTATAAATATGTAATGGGTCGAGTATAATAGGTTTCTGGAGCACAACTAAAGGTGTTGATGTTGTTGCGAATAGAGTGAGAGAATAGACTAAGAATGAGAGAGAGTCTATGTCTAAAGGTCTAGGGAGATTTTGTAGAGAGAAGCTTGCACTGTAGAGAAGCTAGGTAGGATGGAGAAAGATATCATGATATATCTATTAAAATCACAATGCACAAGCATGAGATGAATTGCACAAAGAACAATAAAGAGGCCAACCATTGTGGACGTAGTCCAAAGCTTGGGTGAAACACACTAAATTATATGTCTGAATGTATTCTTGTGTGATTGTTTATGGATGTTATGTTTATGCATAGATAGATCTAGATATGTTGTTAGATAATTGATGCACAATAATTATGAATGTTACAGTGAATAGTTTATGTTGCAATGTGCAATATAACAGTGTTGTATAACTAAATTTACCAATTAACTAAGGGAAAAGAGACATCTGATCTTGCGCATAGGGTATATAAATAAGAATGAATATGATGATCGCCTCCCATCCCCTCATCCCTATAGAAAATTGGTTCCTACAACACCAATAGATGCCTCGGGTGAGACTTCACTTGCATGCAGGTGATTCCTAAAGGGTCGATGTCCACATGGTTTGTTGGTAGACTAAATTGAACCTAGGGTCTTATAGCCATGCACCAACACATTCCATCCTTGTAACCAATGAAAATACACGTGAATTCCTTATTGTCCATATTGTTCCTCTTTTATTGGGAATGTGTATAAAGTCATCACAACCAAATACTGTGAGATGTGAAAGAGAAGGCTTCTTACCAAACCATACCTCATGTGGATTCGAGTCAATTGTTAAGAAACAAATATAAAAATATCATAAAAAACTCATAATAAGTATTCCACGCCTTGAAAAAGAGAGAAATTTAGATAATAATCCTCTTTTAGGGGGAAACCTCCTTATACATCACAAGAATTCACAATACAAGATGATTCCAAATGAAAAGGTATCCTTGGTATATATAAGAGATTGGGAGGTACAATTACAACTAATGGACCCAAGTCAACATAAATAAAATAACAATACTAATGTAATATGCCCCAATTAAGGGGTAATGTGAAACTATTTAGGGCTGAACATGCCCCTACTCTTCAAACAAGTGTTTTCCTCAATGCTTGAGTAGTTCTGGATGCTTCTGTATAAAATATTCATCTTCCCACATGGAATCTTCAGCAGGTATTTTCTTCCACTTGATGAGATACTCTGAAATTGATCTATTACTCAATTGGCGAATTCTTATGGCAGTGATAGCTTCAGGATCCAATATGATTTTTCCTTCCTCGTCAAGTTTTTTCAATATAGTTTGAACTGGGATCTTGTCACCTATAACCTTCTTTAAGCATGAAACATGGAAAACTTGGTGTACTCGCGAAGATCCAGGAAACTCCAATTTGTATGCCATAGTACCAATCTTTTTCAACACCTTATAAGGGCCCATAATAATTCGGTGATAATTTATTATCCTTATTAGCTTGCTTGAGGGACATATGTTTGTATGGTTGTAGTCTTAAAAATACCCAATCCCCTACTTCAAAAATTCTTTCACTACGACGTTGATCTGCTTGTTGTTTCATGCGATTCTGTGGCATTTTCAGGTTGTCCTTTAAGAGTTAGAGAACTTGTTATTGATGCTCAATGTGATATTCCACTGCTTGAACATTATATTTTTATTTTAGAGAAGAAGTGATGGATGGTGGGTGATATCTATAAAGCACCATAAATGGTGTCATTTTTTTTGCAGTATGAAAGGAAGTTTTATACCACTATTTTTCCAAGGGTAACCACTTGAACCATTGTGTTTTTTTATAAGAGACAAAGCAACAAAGGTAGCCTTCCATAAATTTGTTCACTATCTTAGTTTGTACATCATATTGAGGATGATAATATGAGATATGAGCCAATTGAGTATCCAAACAAGAAAATAATTATGTCCAAAAATGTTCAGTGAAAATGGGATCTATGTCACTTACAATAATCTTTGGGCTTCCATGTAGCTTTTGAGTTGTCTCCATGAATGCAGTAGCAACTGTACTGGATTTGAAAGGATGAGAGAGTGAAAAAAAGTGTGTGTACTTGGTAAGTATATCAATAATCACCATGATGACACTATTTCCTTCATACTTTAGTAACCATGTGATGAAATCCATGGAAACCTCTTCCCAACGCAGACTTGGAATGGCTAATGGTTGTAAAAGACCCGGGGTATTAATTGTTTCCACCTTAATTTGTTGTCAAACCAAACATTCTCCCACAAACCTTTGAACATCAGTTTTAAGGTAATCCAAAAACAATTCCCTCTTGACCATGTGATAGGTTTTCAACAATCATGAGTTCCCTCCTACCGGAGAGGTGTGCAATTTCAAAAGTACCTTTTGTTTGAGTTGGGAGTTGTTACATAAATATAAGTGATATTTGTACCATAGTGAATCATTTTTCCTTATAAATGTATCAGATGAACTAGAATCATGTTGTAACCTTTGAATGAGAGTCCACACTTCTTCATCATTCTTATATTCATCCCTTGCTTATGTTATCCAATCAAATTGGATGATAGAGATAACACATATAAATGCCTCAACATATTCATCCTTTCTTGAGAGTGCATCTGCCACAACATTTTTCTTCCCTTTTTTGTAGATAATTTCAAAGTCATAACCCAACATATTGGTCATCCATTTTCGTTGCTCTTATGAAGATAGTCTTTGTTGCAAGAAGTATTTAAGACTGTCATGATCTATTTTTACCTTGAAGTTCCTACCTATTAGGTAAGGGCACCATTGCTTCAATGCATGTAGTATTTCCATCATTTCCTTCTCATAAATGGGTTTGTGTAAGTCCTTTCCCTTGAGTGTCCGACTTTCAAAAGAAAGGGACCTTCATTCCTGAATTAAAACAACACCAATGCCATTTCCCGAGGCATCACATTCCACAATAAAGGTTTTTATGAAGTTTGGTGTGGTCAAGATAAGAGCTTTGCACATTTCCTCTTTAAGTTTTTCAAATATTGAGTTTCCTCTAGAGTCCATGAAAACACATCCTTCTTAGTTAATGCAGTTAAAGGTGTTGTTATTCTTCCATAGTCTTGAACAAACTTGCGGTAGTAACCTATCAAACCCAAAAATCCTCTAAGATTCTTCAATGTTTTGGGAATCATCCATTCCATCATGGATTTAATCTTGTTAGGGTATACCTTGACACCTTCATGAGATACAATATGACCCAAATACTCTACCTCCTTCACCCCAAAGAAACATTTGGATGGTTTGGCATATAATTGTTTCTCCTTTAGTAGTTGTAGCACCCTTTCAACATGTCGAACATGATCATGATTGTGAGTGGGTGGAAGACCTCTGGGAATATATTCAAATACTTTTCAATGCTTATCAATGATCCCTTCGAGATCTAGGGAAATATATGGCTTAGATGTTTGAATATCTAGTGAGCATAGTTGTACAATTACACCCTGATGCCCCTTTTTCAATAATTTTTTCATGCCATTAGAGCATACTACCTTAGTGGGTTTCCTTGTGCTACCCCTTAACTCAAATTCCTTTCCTTCCAAAGAAAATTTCATGACAAGTTCTTGAAAATTAAAATCCAATGTTCCCAATGATTGTAACCATTGGACCCCTAGTACAACATCAACACCACCCATGGGTATAACAATCATTGGAATATTCATTAAACATTCCACCATAGTAATATTGATCTTATGGCATTTTCTTGAGCAATTGATAGTTCCTCCATTTGCAATAATTACTTGAAACTTTGGCGTTGGATATATAAAGCAATTGAGAGCTTTGGATAATTTACAATGAATGAAATTATCAGTACTACCATAATCAATTAGCACTATTACCTTTTTCTTTTTTATATATCCTTCAATCTTGAGGGTTTGAGGAGTGTTAATTCCATCCAATGCAGGACATGATATGGTGGGAGTCATCTCTTCAGAAGAAATATCTTCTTCATATTCATCTTGAGATGGTTCTTGTTCTTATTATTCTTCCTCTTCTTCATATTCACAATCTATGTAGAATAATTTATTCTCACCACACTTATGTCCCTTACCGTACTTATTGTCACAATTAAAGAATAAACATTTTTATTTTCTTTCCTCTAATTGTTGAGGTTTCAACCTTGTAGGTTAAGGTGGTTTAGAATAAGGAACATTATTCTCTCGATAGATGTTAGGGGTGGTCCTTCTAGTATCCATAGCCATATTTTTTCTTTCAACATTTCTCGCTACCCTGAACGGATTATCCAATGATTTGGGTTCCCAAAGACGAACCTCATGTTGAATGTTATCCATTAAAGTTCCTATGAATACATCAATCAGGTGCTCATCAGAAATATCTATTACCTTTATATTCAATCTTTGGAATTTCTCAATGTTCTCTGCAATTGAATCCTTTTTCTTGAGATTTATCAATTGGATGAGGAAGGTATTGCTCCTTGTATCCTCATAGTGTGCTATCATATATTTTGTGAAAATTTCCAAGTGACAAGTGATTTGCAAGAACAAATCCATCAATACCACACAAACTAATTAGGTTCTAAATATAAGGACGTAATTCATACCTTTTCTGTGTGTGGCACATCATGCAGATCAAATAACTGGTCCATATGGAGTATCCATGTGATTGTATCCTTTCCATCAAACTTCCTCATATCAATCTTAGGAAAGTGGTTGTTCTTCAACCCAAAGCTGGAGTTTCTCCAGTCTTGATTCATCTTTCTTATGTCCTCATCATGAATTTCATGGGATACATTGTCACTTTCAGGTGGTCTCTCTATTAGAAACTTTTTCAACCCTTCCATGATCTCCCCTTTTAAGCCATCCATATTAGTATCCATCATCATTTCCATATTAGATTCAATTGAATCCATCATCCTTTGTAGTTCATAATTTTTTATTGCCTTCTTTTGTAAATCATCTATGTCCTTGCGCATTTCTTCACCTTCATTAAGAGTCCAAGTACGATTGTATGAGGGATTATTTGGTGTATAATTTCCCTTTTTTGGTGGCATGTTGGCGAAGTATCACTGTAAGGTAGGAATTCTTAATTTTTTTAGGCAGAGGTCCTCACAGACAAGGGAGTGTCGGGTGTTATAACTCTCTGATATACGTGCAGGGTCCAACAATAATACTCGGTCCAATATCTCAGGGAACTAACTAAGGAATCTTGACCATGCCCTTAGTCGTACTATTCGACTACCCAAGTACTAGAGAGTGATCTCCCTGAGTGTTGTTCTCGGTGTACTATATCAACAAGATGGAAAATTGGTTTACTCAGTTGGTCTCAATATTCTATAGGGTCTCCCGATATACACAAGGTACGTGGGAGATCAAATCCATAGTAATTTTTTCTAATGCACAAGCGTTCGAAAGGGGCCTTCCGATATACTCTAGGTACGTGGAAGAACCACACTATCCTCAGGTTGTAGCGCTCCCAAGTAACGACAACTCCTACGTTTAGAGATGTCAGAATATGTATCTACCTAAAAATCCCTAAGATTCTCCCAAATTTGTGTGATAGTCATTTTATCCCACTTTTTGAATCACCCCAATCGGATCTTGTAGTCAAAATATATGCAAATTTCCAACAAAAACAAATGCACCTTTTAAAACCATGATTTGGAGACTGTTATGCTAGCCAACCTTTCTTTTGTTGTAGCTCTGCAATTTTAGCCCTTCTAAATATAAAATTTTGGCCTGAGGTATCTTGATGTGTCTTCTTTCCAACCCCACAAGTTAGAACAATATTGGATTCTCCAAGATAATTTTATGTTAACTTTCCCAAGATGTGCTGATGCTTTCCCTTTCAGGAGAGCGAACTTGTACGACCTGCCACGTGTCACTGTCTTCACTTCAGAACTTGAAATTTGCACCAGTAAAAATTTGATTCATACCCTAACCAATGGAACATGTATCAATAAATTTAAAGGTCTGTAGCTTCAGATATAACAATTTTCCCAAAAACATATGTTTTGGAATGAAATTTGGACTAGCCAAAAACCCTAATTTCCTCAGAGAATAAATTTCAGAGTACAATGAATCAAGGGATGAAGTTTGTACAAAAGATACTTAACAATTATAACTTCGTAGTGTAACAATTTTAGAACCTTAAACCAAGACAAAATAATTTGGGAGCGAAAATTCCAAGACGACCTGTTTCAGAGTATTTTTAGGAATAGTAAAAAACCCTAACTTGAACAGAATGTATCTCCAAAAATATAACGAACCAAGATCTGCAATTTGGAACCAATTTATATCTATATGTCTCCTCTACACCATATAAATTCCATATCTCGAAACCTTCTAGAAACAAATTTGTAGAAAAAATTCCAAGAAGGCTTGTTTTGAATAAGCCAGTCCCAAGGATTGTCTAGCTCTGATACCAAATGTTAAGAACCAAATATCAAAATAGTAAAAAAACCTTAGAAAAAGTACTCCACGCCTTGAAAAAGAGATAAATTCAGATAATAAGCCTCTTCAAGGGGGAAACCTCCTTATACATCATAAGAATTCACAATACAAGATGATTCCAAATGAAAAGGTATCCTTGGTATATATAGGAGACTAGGAGGTACAATTACAACTAATGGATCCAAGCCAAGATAAATAAAATAAAAATAGTAATGTAATATGCCCCGATTAAGGGTTAATGTGCCACTATTTAGGGCTTAATGTAGCCCAAAGTTTGGGTGAACCACGTTAAATTATATGTCTGAATGTATTTTTGTGTGATTGTTTATGGATGTTCTACTTGTGCATAGCTAGATATAGATATGTTGTTAGATAATTGATGCACAATAATTATGAATGTTATAGTGAATAGTTTATGTTTCAATCTGCAATTTAATGGTGTTGTATAACTAAATTTACCAATTAAATAAGGGAAAAGAGACACAGGATCTTGCACACAGGGTAGATAGATCGGAATGAATATGATGATCGCCTCCCATCCCCTCATCCCTGTAGAAACTTGGTTTTTCCAGCCCCAATAGATGACTCAGGTGAAAATTCACTTGCATGCAGGCGATGATGAAAAGATCAGTGTCCATAGGGTTTGTTGGTAGAATAAATTGAACCTAGGGTCTTACAGTCGCGCGCCAACACATTCCATCCTTGTAACCAATGAAAATACACTTGAATGCCTTATTGTCCATCTTGTTCCTCTTTTCTTGGTAACATGTATAAATGCATCACAACCTAATACTATGAGATGTGAAAGAGAATGATTCTTGCCAAACCATACCTCATGTGCAGTTGAATCAACTAGCGTTGATGAAGGAGATATATTTACTAAATATCGTGCAATGTCGACTACCTCTGCCTAGAATTTTTGTGCGAGTCTGGCACCACTAAGCATGCTAATTTCCTTTTAAATCAATGTCCTGTTCGTTCTTTTGGAAAATCCATTCTATTGGGGGATAGATGGTGTGATATTTTGGCATGCTATGCCACATTTCTTGCAAAATGGCTCAACATCCTTACCAAAAAACTCACCTCCATTGTCACTTATCAACACCTTAATCTTCTTATTTGTATGGTTTTCCATAAGAGAATTAAACTCTTTGAACTTACTAAATACCTCATATTTCCTCCTTAGGAAATATATCCATGTATTCCTAGAGAAATATTCTATGAAGGAAACACAATACATAGATCCTCTTAGTTATGGGACTAGTATAGGCCCAAACACTCCACTATGTATCAATTCCAAAATCATTTTTTCCCTTGTAGCTCCAGATGAGAATCTCACACAATTTTTTTTCCATATATGCAATATTCACAAAAATTGACTTCTAAAATACAATTAGGAAAACCTTCAACCATACCTTTTATGTGCATAGCTCGAAGTACTTTTTCCCGAATGTGTCCCATCCTCTGGTGCCATAACATGGTTGGGTCGAATAAAAAAGGAATAGTTGAGTTAGTCATAGTTGAATTGATTGCAGTCGAGTCAACATTATGAACAAATATGATATTGAATCAAATTGAGTTGACACTTCCCAACAACTTGTACATGGTTCCAAACCGAACTCCTCTCATCAATACCATCACTCCCCTGACCATTTTACATGTATCATTTTGAAATAAAGTGTGCACACTTGCATCACTCATTTTTCTAGTAGGTATTAGATTTATTTCCAAACCCATAATATGCAACATTCTTGGAAGAGTTCTACTCCTCCCATCCTATAGTGTCAGTTAGACTATTCCTTGTCCAACAATTTTGGTTGTCGAGTTGTCCCCCAAGAATACATATCCTCCTTCATATTTCTCATATTCACGGAACCATTTCCTATGAGATGTCATATGAAAATATGAACTTGAGTTGATCAACCAAACATCGTGCTCTGACTGTGTATTAGTTGACGCTAGATACATGTCTCCTCCTTTGTCTAGAGAAGTCTTTTCTTTAGTCGATTGATTCTTATTATGTCCCTGACTCTTCTCACTATCCTTCCACTTGTATTACCTTTTTTAATGCATGGATTTACCACACTTCTAACATATTATTTTTTATTTAACTAGGGATTTAGATCTACCCTTTGACTTACACCATCGACCAGAGAATTTACCTTTACCTCTATCAACTGGTCGACCTCTCACCACCAAGGCATATTTGGTCGATCCTTCCATGTTCTTCCACTTCATTTCATCTGATAGAAGAGATGTAACCATGTATTCAAGAATTAATGTGGTTGTATTAATCCCAATAGCCATGACTAAGTTATCCCATAAGTCTGGAAAAGAGCACAACAAATTGGTAAATCTCTCCTCCTTGGTGATTTTAATATTCACATACAATAATTGACTTATCATAGTATTGAATGCATTCAAATTATCTATTACTGAGCTCCCATCACTCATATTTACAAGATACAATTTCTTTTGAAGGAACAACTTGTTTACCAGGGATATCGACTGGTACAAGCTTCCCAACTTATCCCACAATTTTTTTGCAGTGTCTTTTCCTTATACATTCAACAATATCAAATCTGCAATACAAAGTTAGATTGAACTCCTTTCCCTACTTTTGAGTTTTTCCCACTCTTCCTTCGACATACCCATCGAAATTTTTCCAGGACTCATAGTGACCCAATGCTCTCGATATACAAGGATATATCCCATTTTAAGCTTCCACAACTCACAATTTTGGCCATTAATTTTTTTTGATCTCTATCCTCGAATTGCTTGCCATTATTTTAAGCACAAATTATAGATGACTTCCTTACAACTCTTGTTGGATCTAGGTTAAGTATAGATCCAAGAATGAGCTGAACCCTTAGTGACCAAGGTGTAACCCTTAAGCCAAGATCTGCTACGATTTATATCTTCTCAGATCCAAGATCTATTTAACCTTGCTCTAATGAACTAGCTTTAATACCACTTGTTAGAAATACACTTACACTAAACCAACAAATAAATAGAAGACATAATTAAATAGAAAGAAAAAAATGACAATCACACACAATACACAGAGATTTACCCTAGAAACCCTTAATCGAGAAAGCCAACAATGCTTGAGCAACTCTTACTCCTTTGTTGTCTTACACATTCACAAAATAAAGAGTTACATGACTCACCTTGGTCCACACCTAAGACCAATTCATCATCGTAATCTCTTGATTTACACAAGAACAACTCTACAACCAATTCGACTTACATCTTCATGACCATTACAAACCTCTCAAATCCAAGATTTTTATCACCTTTAATAGTATTACATGATGTCATGTTTATAGGTTTTACAACATGGAAAACCCTAATTCATGGCACCCAAGAAACAATTACAGATCCATGTAGATGATTAGTTGCAATCCCATGAATCCAAAGATTCTATTACAGTTAACTGTCGGGTCAAAATTCAGTCGGTCTTTTAGTTGGCTACCAATCAACCATTTAGTTGATCACTTTTCGACCTCCTACAACCTCCAATCAACTCAAATTGTTGACCCTACCTCTGACTTAACTAGACCATCGACTTGACTTAACCATCCAATCAAACGTTTACCTAGTTGATCTACCTCAACTAACCAACCGATTAAACTAAGTTCCCACTTCAAAGAATATAACTACCCAACATTTCTAAAATTATATGATGTATTAAAACCATACAACTTATCTTTTAATATATATAATTAAATATTTTTTTTTATCCTTATGAATGATTTATAAGATTATATAATGCTTAAAACGATATAACTTGTCTTTTAGTATAAACGAATTAGAAAAGTGATTTTTAATATAAACGAATTAGTATAATAATGTGTAATAGTTAGGGTGATTTTTAATAATGTGTTTAACATTTTTTAATTAAAAAAGTCATACACTTTAAATAAACTTTATAATTTTTTAAAATAAAATATAAAAGATATGGCCGCGTGTGATAAGGCACCATTACTTATGCAAGAAGGTCAATCGACAATATACATTTAGGCCACTTGGATATTCGGAAATATATATTAATAGTATATATAATTTTTCCAAGATATTTAGGCATAGACTTTGATAGCTTATATATTGTTTTGATGATAAAGTAAATATCTCATTTATAATGATATACGTATAGATATATCTCATTAAAATTTAAAGTTATATATATATATATAATTGCATATATTTATACTAAAATAAATATTCAATAGGGTGGTGCAAAGTTCTTTACTTGTCTTTTGTTTTCTATGCATCTTCTCCATATCTCTTTTCGTTGGCATGTGGTTTCATTTTAACATTTTCATGAAATCTCATTGTTGTGTTTATTTTTTTTTATATGTAAGGAAGTCATAATGCATCTCATAAATTGGAGTTGGTATGTTTTATTATACAGTAATATATCTATTCGAGTTATTTGACTAATAAAGTGGGTGAGTGTGTTAGGTATCACATCTATTATAATAGCATAAACATAAATATGTTAGAGAATATCAACAAAACAATAAAATATAAATAACAACACCAAAATAATATATTTATTGATAGGAAATAATGTTCACTTGTCTCTTCGATGGGGCAACCTCTAGCAGAGCAACGTTCTATTATAATAATTCTCAAGAAAAAGAATTCGCATGCCCTCGACTCTTATTTATATTAAATCTATCTACCAAAAGAACAATCTAGAGGAAGATCTTTCTAGAAGCTGGAGCTTCTATTAGGTCTTCTTACAATTGACTTATTCTTCCTTATTACCAGGCCTTATTAATATCGGTCTTTATTACATGGAAAATATATTATTCTACATACATGAGGGGTTAAGAAGGTTAGGTCCCGAGCCTGCCCACCCCCTTAAAAACAGTCTTGTCCTCAAGGCTTAAGATGAGAAATTGCAGCAGAATGGTACTCGGCTCCTAGGTGGCATCTTCTGGGTGTGTGTCCTTCCACTGAACTAGAACTTCCTTGATAGTTCGTTGGTGAAGACAATGCTCACACTGGTCCAAGACTGCTTGTGGCTGCAACTAAATGGAACCTTCTTCATCCAACTTAGGCAAACTGGTCTGAGTATGGCACTTAGTGTCGAGAAATTTGTTGAAGAAGGAAACATGAAAAATAGGGTGGAGCTTAGAGTGACTGGGCAACTCTAATTGGTATTCCAAGGGCCCCAATCTCTTGAGAAAACGGTAAGGACCATAGAATTTGGGGGTGAGTTTATGATAGTGTTGGGATTTTAGTGAAGTATACTTATAAGGTTGGAAATGAAGAAACATCTGGTCCCCTTAAGGAAATTCACGTTCATAATGGACCTGATCTGCGTGTTGTTTCATGTGATTCTGAGCCATGACCAAAATTTCTTTGAGAGTACAGAGGATGGCCATGCAAAGTGTAAGATTTTGATCCACCCACTGAACCTTGGAGACACTGGGCATGTATGATACAATTGAAGTTGGCGATTGTCCATAGACTGCTTCAAAGGGAGTCATGCAAGTGGCAATGTGGTAATAAGTGTTGTACCATCATTCAAAGAGGGATAGTCACTGAACTCACTAATTTTTTTTGTCAGATACAAAATACCTCAAATAGGTTTCCAAACACTTGTTGACTACTCCAGTTTGTCCATCAGTCTGAGGATGATATGTTTTATTGAGATGTAATTGGGTCCCAAGAGTCATAACAATTATTTCCAGAAAGTACTGGTGAAAGTTGGATAACAGTTAGAAACAATAGAATGAGGCATGCCATGGAGTTTGAAGATATTATCCATAAAAATTTGAGCTACGATGGATGTTGTGAATGGGTGTTGAAGAGCACAAAAATGAGCATAATTGGAAAGACGATACACTACTACCATGATGACTTGCTTATTTCCTGATTTAGGTAAGCCAACAATGAAGTCCATAGAAATATCTATAGGTGGGATCGAAAGTGGTTGGAGTGTTCCTAGGGCTTTGACTATCTCTCCCTTATTGTGTTGATAGGTATCACATTCAGCCACAAAGGTGTGAATGTCTTGTTTCATACCGTCCCCAAAAAATGAACTTTTGACCCGTTCATAGGTTTTGTTAAAACCATAATTTAGAGTTGTAGGTGAAGCATGAAACTCAGAGACCGTGGTGGATTTAAGGTTTGAATGTTTTCTTAAATAGAGGAGACCATTATAACGAATCTCTTCTTGGTGCCATGAGTACCCTGGAGAAGCTTGCAGATCATGTTTTAGTTTTTGGATCATTCTTGAAAGTTTGGGGTCTTGCAACCATTCCTGGAGAACCTTCCGAAGCAAATATGCGACAATGAAAGAGAGGGAAAAAATAGACATGTCTTCTTCATATTTCCTGGAAAGGGAATTAGCCACCACATTTACTTATCCTTTTTTGTAGATGATCTCATAATCATATTCAAACAACTTGGTTACCCATTTTTGATGCTTTGGGGAAGAAATTCTTTGTTCCAGAAAACACTTGAGGCTTTGATGATCAATTTTTATGTGGAAGCATTTCCCCAAGAGATAAGGATCCTAGAGATTCACAACATGAAGAATGTTAGGGTACATGCTCAACTACATACTCAGTGACATACTCATTTTCTTAGAATCACATGCAGACACTTTTGCATGCACCATGCATGCATCTTAGGAGCCACATGCAAACACTCTTCCATGCACCATGCATGCATATAAGGAGCTACATGAAGATACTCTTGCATGCAACATACATGCATATGAGGAGACACATGCAGATACTATTGCATGCAACATACATGCATCTAAGGAGCCACATGTAACATGCATGCATATTAGGAGAGTTTTTCTATTGTGGAATGCATGGAGACTGCATGTGGAGTTCTCACTTGATTTTAAACCACATATTTGACATTTTTTTTATTATTATCAACTTTTGACTTTAGTTAATGGTTGCAAGTGGGAGAGGTTTCTTTTCTACTTGAGCATGCACATGGAAATCCTAACAAAGTGCACATTACTCCTCATGTGGAGAGTCTGAGATATTGTACTCATTATCAAGGATTAATACATTGTGATCAGAGTTGGTTTCTTAGTCTCTTATGTGTGAATGTTGATTCTATTTTTCTCTCTTTTCTCTCTCTTTTTCAATTAGCTAGTGTAGTATTTCCTTCTCACAATTAGGTTTTGGATTGTGGTTTAATCCTACAAAGAATATTCAACATTTCATTTTCATAGGTGGATTGGCCCAAATGGCACTCGGAAAATTGTTTGTTGGTGGAATCCAAAGGTCTACCATCTTTCATGAGAAAAACCCAAATGCCTTTCCCTGAGGCATCACACTACAATACAAAGGTCTTGTTGAAGTCAAAGAGAACCAAAACCGAAGTAGTGCACATAACATCTTTCAAAGATTGGAAGGAATGGTCGGATGTTGGAGTCCAACTGAAAACATTCTTTTTAAGGAGTGTTGTGAGGGGAGTTGCAATTTCCATAATTCTTGAAAAATTTGCGAATATAGCT
Source organism: Picea mariana (assembly GCA_032191745.1). Taxonomy (NCBI): domain Eukaryota; kingdom Viridiplantae; phylum Streptophyta; class Pinopsida; order Pinales; family Pinaceae; genus Picea; species Picea mariana. The sequence goes on from JASDQU010589773.1 coordinate 69,752, forward strand.
CGCCAAACCCAGGAAGCCACATAGAGTTTTAATATTTTTTGAGCACAGAAATTCCACTCGTACACCATCCTTATCGAGAATATGACCAAGGTACTCAACTTCAGAGGATCCAAAATCACATTTATACTGCTTAAGATTTTTTTTTGCTGATACAGTAGCTGGAGAACTTGATCCACATGGGCAAGACGAGCTTGCCAAGTTTTTCTATAGATGAGAATATCATCAACAAAAACCAAGACAAATTGATGGAGGAAAGGATGGAAGACATGATTCATGAGACTTTGAAAAGTGGAGGGAGCATTACAGAGGCTGAATGGAATAAACAAGAACTCATAGTGACCCTCATGAGTTATGAATGTAGTCTTGGGAATGTATTATTCTTTCATACAAATCTGGTGGTACCTAAAGAAAAGATCAAGTTTGGTAAAATAATGAGAGCCACTTAATTCATCAAAAAGGTCATCAATGACAAGAATGGAACATTTTTATTTGATGATGATTTTGTTGAGAGATCTAAAATCAGGACACATGCACCAAGTACCCTCTTTCTTGAGTACCATGACTACTGGAGAAGAATAAGGATTGGTACTGGGATAGATGACATCGACTCTTAGCAATTCATGAACAATATTATGAATTTGATTCTTCTATTTGAGGGGATGATGATAAGGGAAAGCATATGGAGGAATATTTCTTGGAACTAGAGGAATGGAATGACCATGGACACCACAAGAAGGTGGAACTCCCTGGGGGGTTTGAAACACAACTTGGTGTTGGGAGAGGATATATTGGAGGTCGATATGTACATAGGGTGTCTCAACTGCCTGAATGGAATGAAGTTGGGAAATAATTCCAGAATGGCATTTTATGAGGAGCTTTTACATTCTATGGGAAATGATTATATCTGGTGAACCTGTTGTGATGTCTTGGAACTAGTGTTGTTGGCCCTCTTGCTAGAATTGCATGGTTAATTTATAGAAATACATGGTGATAGGGACGGAATTACATAACCTTTCCACACCAAGTACAATGTCATAACCACCCATGTCAATAGAAAACATATGATATTTCAGGTGGTATTAACCAATTTGGAGGAACTGATTTTCACAATGCCCGTCACATTTCATGGAACCTTGTAATACCCCAGTTTTGAACCCTATATTAAATAATGTATTAATTTGTTAATGAAAGGATAGAGTTCCCAAACAATTAAAAGAGGCCAATGTGCCTATGAAATGTAATGTTTTTGATTATTATTAATAATAAATACATCACTGCCTTCTAGACGGACAAGGACAAGAGTTATAGGGGACATGATTCCACAAGAGAGGGGGCTTGAGAGGCTAAGTATTTATTTTATATTTTATTTACCCATTTTTGTTTTAATGGAGAATAATAGCTACATGAGCTTCTTGGGGAGAAGGCCATGTGGTTCCTTAATTCCAGGAAATACATAAACCCAATCTTTGGTATGTTGTGGGGGTTGGTTCTTCTTCACTCACTCACTCATTGTTCATTGTTCACACCTTTCATTCTGTTCTCTCCCACTCATTCTTTCACCCACTCATCTTTTCTCATTCGTGTTTTTCTCTTGGGAAAGGAAAACAAATTGTTGGAGAGGAGCCATGGTTTTGTTGGCTGTAAAGAATGTTGGTGTATTCCAACCATGAATTAATGCATGCATGTCTAAGATGTTTTGGTCTGTGTTCAATTTTGCTCACAGTTGTGAATCCTGAGAGTCCCAACATGGATATTCTTGACTAGATGCACTGGAGCCCTGGAAGGAGATGGAAAACCCGAGGGATTGCGTGGCAGAGAAGGGGGTCCATTCTCTTGGGTTGTGCAGGGTGGGTAGAAGAGAGCTGGTGTAGTTTGGATTGTTATGGGTGCTGGAAATCCTGTGAGAGATTGAGTCTTGACTGGTTTGGGAATTTGAGTGACATTCTGGAACCATCCTTGTGGATACATAGCCCTAGATCGGGGGTGACATTGTTGTTAAGACTTGGAACAAAAATGTCTATGGTTGGGTGTAACGTCCTTGGTCTGCTTCCAATTGGTGATTCGTTTATTGAAAGATAAGTGCTCTTTGTCATGGTTTTATTTACCTATGTATTTATTCTACTGTGTATTTATTTATCTATGAAATTTGTGTCTATAATGTGCATGATTATTGGTTATTGTTGTGCATGACATATGTCTCTTTTCTTTATGTTGTAGCATGAATCTTTAACTTTGCATGTGGATATTCATACACATTTATTCATTAAAATTTGATTAGAATTCAAAATTATTCCAGACACAGGCTTGAAGTTGCGTGCCTGACCTGTGGGTGGTTGGGTACGTTACTGATTGGTATCAGAGCTTCAGGTTGAAACATCAGACTGGTATGGGTTGGAACTGTTGGACATGGTATTATTGAATGAATATGTCCTTGAAATATTGAAGCTCGAGAGATATAACATTGAAGAGATCGCGTAGAAGACAAAGCATCTTGGAGACAGAGATCCTTTGTAAAGGATCGTAGAATCGTGATTGTTCCCTTTTGAATTCGGGAGCGATCACCACCATGAAATCAAGGAGTTATGGATCGTTAGATCAGAATGCAGGTGAACGAAGACCATTAGATAAAGGTGAAAACATATCATGGGAGAGATGAAGTCACAACTATCAGATCGAACTTTTTGATCGTTAGTTGTTGATACAAGCCGAGAAAGAGATGAAAAACTATGGAACTTCGATGCTTCGACGATTATGGGAGACAGGAAGAAGCGTGAAAAGGACAAAGTTGCGAAGTCCTATCGATCGTCCAATCTGATAGGAGGCTCAGATGAAATCTTAGCCATTAGTCAGGGTCCTTCGGTGTTGACTACTTCGAGAAGTTTAAATTCGAGAAAATTGAACCCTTTTAGAACTTCTATAACCTAGATTCTAGAGCGATGAAGTCCCAAAGTCTTGTCAACCATTATATTGAGGGAAGGACTTCAGAATTAATGTTGACCACCAGATCTAGAAATGGTGAAAGGATAGCAAAGTTTCAGAACTTTGAAACTTCACCACTTTGACGATTACTGGAGAATGGGAAAACCCTCGAAGTGTAAATCCGTCGTCATGAAATCACGTAGGTCGTTAGATATGGAGCATAGAATGTGGATCATCCATTTGATGTATGACGTGTCGTAGGCCACATGGCAGGGGTGCCATGTGGGGACACGTGTCTCCCAGATTCAGTACCTTTTGGGCCCCAATCTGTTCATTTTTTAGTGACACTTGTCTCACATACCATGGGTACATGTCACCATAGGTGAAATCATCATGCCATTTCATCTCTAGGAGTATGTCCTATGGGGGTGTCCAACGTCTCTACCAATGAAAATTTTGAAGTCCCATAGTAACGAATTCATGTAGACCATCGATCTAAGATCCCTCAGAGACCTTTCTCAAATGTTAGATTGAGCAATGGAAGGATGGCGTACGCACTTCGGTAGGTATCACTCTGGGGGAGTTGAAAGACTCAGGAGTGGAAATGTCCCGTAGTCTTGGAGCACTGAAGTTCCAAATTGATTAAGGACTGTCCATCCCAACGCTTGATTAAGTCTTATTCGTTGGCTTAAATAGTGGAATGATAGGGTAAGTACTTCGACAGGTGTCACTATGGGGGAGTTGTAAATGTTCCAGAGTCTTAGAGCACCAAAGTCCCGAATTGATTAATATTTTACATCCCAACGCCTGATTAAGTCATGACCGTTGATATCGTTGAAGCCTCCAGATGGGGTAGGAATGTCCATTCTGTTAGAAAAAAAGGACCGCGGAGCAATAAAATAAAAAAAATGCAGAAACAAAACACAGAAGATACACAATACAAGAGAGACACAAATTTATGTGGTTCACCCAGTGTGGGCTACATCCACTAGATAAATTGCCAGGTCCTTCCTTTATTATTATCCAGCAAATGAAGGGATACAACCTATAACAAAACCCGCTGTAACTTCCTCTTCTTTCTCTCACAGCCTCCTCTCTTAGAATACAATACTTGCCATCAACCATAGCCGCAATACATTTCCCTCATAAAAGAGGGTTGCCTTCTAGGGAAAAAAACCCTAACATAATCTCTATCGTTAGATCTTTGACCTTATAATGAACAGTCCATATTTACAATGAAATTACAATATACATTTACAAGGCAATTTTTCCTTCGGGGGCTTCTCCCCCGAACCCCCCGGCTGGGAGGATAGGCCCCCCGGACCTCGCAAAGGGGGTACCGCCCATCTGCACTCCCTTGTGTGGAAGAGTGTACATACTTCTGGGGTGTAAAGTCTTCATGGGGTATAAACACGGCTGAAAAACACAAGACCTCTGAGTCAGGAATATAATCAGGCTCCACAACCAACAATCTCCCACTTGGAGACTGACCTCACCAACTCCACCGTTGTTGTATATGCTGGACTCTGAACCTTCTTGGACCTAGAAAATTTCTCATCTTCATCTTCATTCTTGAAGACCAACTGAAACTGAGTAGGAACTCAATTTCTCTCTGGTTACTCCCTTTATTAACATATCTGCAGTATTTTGGCTAGTGTGTATCTTTTCCAACTTCAAATGTCCATCTTCCAAGGCAGATCGTATGAAGTGGTACCTCAGCTATATATGCTTAGTCTTTGAATGGAAGGCTGAGTTCTCTGCAAGATGAATTGCACTTTCACTGTCATAGTACAACCTGCTATTCTCCTTCTTCTTTCTCAATTCCTCCATAAACCTTTGTAACCAAATCATCTCTTTACTAGCCTCTATAGCAGCAACATACTCTACCTCTATTGTTGAAAGTGAAACAACCTTTTGCAGTTTCGAAATCCAACTTAATGCTATTCCACCTATAGTAAAAACATACCCTGTGGTGCTCCTCCTGCTGTCTTTATCACCTGCCATATCTGAATCAACATATCCCTGTATAAAAGTGTCTAAACCTCCAAAACATAATGCATGAGTAGTAGTACCTCTCAAATACTTGAGAATCCACTTTATTGCCTCCCAAT
>JASDQU010589773.1:88018-102903 GCA_032191745.1 Picea mariana
TAGTGGTAAATCCTTTGGGAGTCGCTGAGCCTACGGTTGTGTGGAAATGAGCACCCCTCTCAGCAGTTGCACCCATTTCTGAAGTTACTTCTGATAAGTGTTTTGTTTACATATTGCTTCTTGAAATTCATAGAATGATACATAAATGTATATGCGCATAGACCTGTGAAATTGTGAACGATTTCAGTGTAAGAATGTCTGTGTAGTGTTTTGATAAGAATTTATAGACATATACTTATAACAGAGGAAGCCATGCATGATTTAAGGTGATAAATGAATCTAATTATAGGTTGAATTAAGTTAGGCCTCTATCCCATTCATGGGAAGTTATTTCCCTTCACCCATCTCCCGGAAAGCCCCGGAATAGATCTCTTGGAGAGATTTCCTCCTTGGAAAGATTTACCTAGGACCTGGAATAGGAACTTGAAGGTGCAAGTCTTAATAACCTTGTACGAGGATGAACAGACCTCTTAAAAACCTGAGATGGCAACTTAAGGGAGGAATATCGAATCGACGGATGAGGATTCATCGGGGAATCCACAGTTTCCCCACAACTGTTAGATTAGCAGGAGAAGGTAGGATGTTAAAGGCCTTACCACCTAATTTTCCTATGCCTTCATGGGTAGGGAAGAGCCTAGGGACCGAAGATCCCCATGTTCCCTAAGAACATCTGGACCGTTGATTTCCCCATCCATAAAGTTGTGGAAGAGTGCACAAAGTGGCATCAAAACCGTTAGATCTGAGCAGAGATCCCGACAGCCGTCGGATCTGCGGAAGTTGCACAGGGTTTAAGTCCTAGTATGCAGACGAGGAGCCCTGGAAGAGTCATTGGGACTTCAGAGTCATCGGGATTTGAAGGTCAAGAGAATCGAGACCTTGTAGGTCACGAAATCCCAAGAAAGGATCCTAGCCGTTGATCTCAGCAGGACACACGTCAGACATCAGGACATGAGTCAGGATTCAACCCATCGGGGATTCCAGGAGTGAAGAGATCGTTGCATCAGGAATCGCGATACGTGAATTCCTGACAAGGATCTGGACCGTCTGTTGGCAGATGACACGTGGCAGAGATCAAGTTCCATCGGCGTTTGGTGCATCGGGAAATCGACATTTCCAGGGACAAGAGGACGGGGAAGTCCCAGGTGAAAAACCCCGACATAATCCGAGCCATCCGTTCAAAGGGACAGGTGTCGAAGATCTGATGAGAGTCGGAAAATTGGGGAACCAACATTCCTAAGGTCGAAGGAACTACGACATCAAAAGTCCCGAAACCCCGAGAGTTAATTGGGACCGCCCAATTGAGAAGGACGCGTGGCAATCATCAGCGCCCTTGGGAAAAATCCCGATGAAAGGATATGACTGCGGTCATATAGAGGGAGGTCATATGGACCAAAAGGTTTAGTCCAAGGGACTAGCGGAAGCTGACGTCATATCGGGATATCGGGGATTCCGAGGACCAAATGCTTACGTATTTCAATGTTGTGATATTTGAAACCCCGATGGAAGGGAGAGATCCTTTCGGAGGATCTCCGAGTCTATCCTGACCATTAGATGTGGGGATAAGACGTCAACTTAATCCAGGATGTGAATATGCATTAGGATAAGCGGCGAGTAGATTTGGACGGCTAGAGTCCACCTGCCCAGATCTACGGCTGAGGATGCATTCCGGAGCCCCCTTCCCATTCTACCTTTAATGAGGGGGGGGTCCGGAAGAGCATGGTGTGGGAAGTGGGGCCCCTCCCTGTCATGAAGACCCTCGTGTCGCATTCCCCTTTTTGCCACCTGTATTATACCTAAACACGCAACGCGGCTTGTTCTCATTGGCAGTTCGTTACCCCTGTAGAGGATTGTTCCTATTTGCCATTTACTGACCTGGTAGGAACTCGTCCCCATTGGTCGGGCGCGTAGATATTACTGTAGCGCCGAAGCACGAAATACCAGAGATGCTACGATCGAATTGAGCCATGAACTTGTCCCCCGATCACAGGGGAATGGAGTAGGGGAGAGATAGAGCCAGCTTACACTGGGCCTCCTTGGTTATTTAGGAGTTCGAATCCGACAGAGGACCAGGAAAATTTGATTTAGTTAGTGGGTGTGTTACAGAGAGAGTCAACCAAGTAATTTAAGAAATGTTGAGAATGTATGTGATAGATAAGCCATCTAAGTGGGAAGATTACTTGCACTTGGTTGAGTTTTCCTATAATAATGGGTATCAAGCTTCATTGAAAATGAGCCCATTTGAAGCATTGTATGGTAGGAAATGCAATACTCCATTGAGTTGGGAAAACCCAGCAGACAGAGTGGTACTTGGGCCAGAATCGCTCAAGGATATGGAGGACCATATGGTTAGAATTAAGTATAATTTAAAGGCAACTCAAGATAGATAGAAAATTTATGCAGATAAGAAGAGGAAAACTAGAGAATTTAAAGTGGGGGAGCATGTTCTTTTAAAAGTGAATCCCATGAATATCTCTTTAAAGTTGGGTATTTGTACAAAGCTAGCAGCCAGATTCTGTGGTCCATTTGAGATATGGCCACTTGCATACATGATTGCATTCCCTACTTCCATAAATGTGGATAATTTATTTCATGTCTCTTTGCTAAAAAATTATGTACATGATCCTAACCATGTTATTGATTGGCATATAATTAAGGTAGAGATAGAGGAAGGATTTCAGGTCTAGCCAATGCGAATATTGGATAGGAAATTTAAAATGCTTCGGAATTGAGTCATAGAGCTGGTAAAAGTCTAGTGGGCCTGCTACGGTCTCGAGGATGCTACTTGGGAGCATGAATTTTCCATGCGAGCAGAGTACCCATGACTCTTTGAATAAATTTCAAAATTTTGATTTCTATTTTGTATATGCACTGAGGACAGTGCCAAAATAAGGGGGAGGGAAATGCAATACCCTGGTTTTGAGCCCCGTATTAAATAATGTATTTTGTTAATGAAACGCCAGAGTGCCCAAACAATTAAAATAGGCTAGTGTTCCTAGAAAATGTAATGTTTTGATCATTATTAATAATTAATACATCATTGGCTACTATATGGACAAGGACAAGAATTATATGGGGTTATGATTCCACAAGATAGGGGGCTTGACGGGCTAAGTATTTATTTTATATTTTATTTAACCATTTTTGTTTTAATGAAGAATAACAACTACATGAGCTTATTAGGGTGAAGGCCATGTGGTTCCTTAATTCCAATAAATACATAACCCATCTTTGGTTTGTTGTGGGGGTTAGTTCTTCTTCACTCACTCACTCATTGTTCATTGTTCACACCTTTCATTATGTTCTCTCTCCACTCATTCTTTCACCCACTCATTTTTCCTCATTTTTGTTTTTGGGCTTGGGAAAGGAAAACTAATTGTTGGAGAGGAGCCATGGTTTTGTTGGTAGTAAAGACTCCTGATGTATTCTAACCATGAATTAATGCCCGCATGTCTGAGATTATTTGGCCTATGTTCATTTTTTATCATAGTTGTGAATCATGAGAGTCTTAGCATGAATATTCTTAACCAGATGCATTGGAGCCCTAGAAGGATATGTACAGCCTGAGGGACTGCGTGGCAGAGAAGGAGGTCCATTATCTTGAGTTGTGCAGGCTGGGTAGAAGAGAGTTGGTGTACTTTGGATTGTTTTGGGTGCTGAAAATTCCGTGAGAGATTGAGTGTTGAATGGTTTGGGAAGCCGAGTGACACTCTGGAACCGTCCTTGTGGATTCATGGCCCTGGCTCGGTGGTGACATTGTTGTTGAGACTTGGAACAACAATTTATATGATTGGTGGAATGTCCTTGGTCTACAACCATTTGGTGATTCATTTCATGAAAGATAAGTGCTCTCTGTCATGGTTTTATTTACCTGTGTATTTTTTCCGTTGTGTATTTATTTATCTATGAAATTCGTATCTATAATATGCAGTCTTGTTGGTTATTGTTGTGCATGACATATGTCTCATTTATTTATGTTGTAGCATGAATCTTTAACTCTGCATGTGAATATTTCATGCATCTTTATTCATTAAAATTTGATAAGAACTCGAAATTAGTCTAGAAGCGGGCTTGAAGTAGCTCTCCCGGCCTGTGGGTGGTTTGGTACATTACAAACCCCCACTGGAAATCATGATATTGAAATTATTAACTGAATGGATATAGAAATTGACTTCTTGGTAAATCCGACAATGAATTAAATTATGGGTGCTTCCACTATCAACTAGAATGATCACTTTTTGGTTCTTAATGTAACCAATTAATTTGAGGGTTTGGGGAGAAAACAAACATGTGAGTGGATTCAGAGAAATCAGTGGTTCAACTGTCGATGGATCGGAGGGTGGATTAAGATCATATGGTGGGTGTAGCTTAAGTACATGAGAAACATTTGTCTCTTCTTCAAAAACATCCTCAGACATAGCCATAAAAATCTTATGTTCCTTACACTTGTGCCCCGAAAAATAATTGTCATCGCAATTATAACAAAGACCTTTAAGATGGTGTTCAACCATTTCAGCTTGAGTCAGTTTTTGGATCTTGGGGGGAGTGGTAGGAGGGGCAAGAAGGGGGGATTTAGGGAAAGGAATAAAGGGTTTTTTTTCTAGTTTGGGATGAGATGAATTTTTGTGCTTCCTTGGTCTGCTTTGTAGGTTCCGACCAATTCTATGCAAGTGCCATGAATACATGGGCATGTATTTCATCCTTGAGGCCACTGATAAATAATTCCCTAAAAGAACATCTATCATTCCCTCCGTTCTAAAAGCTAATCTCTCAAAGGTAGCTATAAACGCTTCCATTGTGCTAGTTTGTTTCAACTTTGTCAAATGACCTAAATGATGGGTGTTGGTGTCAAAGTGGTCATAAAGCTCTGCAACAAACTATGTCCAAGACACATACCCTTGGAGTGCATTTTTATGCCTTTTCCACCATTGCCAATGTCTAGGATCCAAATGGAGAACATCATAATGGACTTTGGCCAACTCATTGGTAATTCCATGCAAAGAGAAGTAGTGTTCCATTTGGGTGACCTAGCCCGTGGGATCTGACCCATCAAATTTGTTCACATCCACTCTAGGATGGTGTATGTCATGCTGAAATTGATGGAATGGAAAAGTATGGGAATTGGAGGAAGTATCACCTTCAGGGTAAAAAGGTTGGTCATATGAGGTAAGGTCTCCAGGAGTATGCATTTTTGCAAAGAGTTGGGTAGTAAAGGATTTAAGTCAGATTGCAAGATAGCGTTCCATGTGGGAAGAAAGGTCCTTCGTCGTGTCCTGTTTAAGGTTTTCTATTTTGGCATCTATGGTGGAATGTATGTTGGAATTGATGGTGATAATATGGCCATTGAGGGTGGTAATATTGGCATTGATTTTTTTCACTTCCTTGTTGGTTGTGGAGCAATCATATGACAAGGTATTGAGGTGGGATTCAAGGTATTGGATGTGGGTGAGGGCCATGGTGAAAGGAGGGCACCAGAAGGGGGTGGGTGGGTCCACACAGAAAAGGGGTTATGGGTGAAGGGTATCATGATGATTAGTGCGAAAAGGGGAATCCAATGGGGTGGGTCCCAAATAAGAGGGGCAAGAGGGGGTCGGGACCACAGAGAAAAAATTGTTGAAAAATGATAGGTATTACTGTGATCAAGAAGAAAAGAGGAGTTCAATGGGATAGTTCTCAAATAAGGGTGCGGGCAGGCCCCAACCATTTTTTTTATTGTCTTTACTCATGTGGAGTTATACTCGGATATGAATAATAGTGCAGTATCTAAATTCCCAAATTATTAATAGGAAAAATGTGTATTAGTTTCACAACCAGAATGAAGGAGGAAAGGTTGCAAGACAATAGATCTTGTTCATTCTGTTTCTTTCCCAAAGGTTAGGGTTCTCAGGATTCCTATAGACAAGGGTTTTCCCCCTGCTATATCTCTCTGATATACATGTAGGTTCGAACAATAGTACTTGGCCCAATATCTCAAGGCACCAACTAAGGAGGCTAGACCATACCCTTAGCCATGCTACCCAATTACCCAGGTACTAGAGAGTATATTCTTGAGTGTTGTTCTCGGTGGCACTATATAAGTCAGGCAACCAATCGATTGATCTATGGAGGGTTTCATGATACCTAGGCCAATCCGTATACACGTGTTTTCTAATGAGCTATCACTTGAAGTTGTACCAACAAGGGTTAGAAGGGTGTCCAACAATGTGAGTTTAAGTACCTCTTATATTTCTTGCAAGTATGCTTCCCCGACCATGTATTTATGCGTTGAATGACATATCTCTGTAGTTTTAAGATGCCATAACACGTATCTACCTTGAAAAAAAAAACCACAATTCTTTCCAAGGAAAGTTCTTTGATACTACTTGTTAGGTACGAGATCTATTATAATAGTAGAAACATAAATATGGCAGAGAATAACAAAATAAAAACAAAATATAAGTAACCACAATACCAAAATAATACATTTATTGATAGGAAACAATGTTCACTTGGATCTTTGAGGGGGAAACCTCCAACAAAGAAACACTCTATTAAATAATTATCAAGACAAATACTTCTCATGTCCTTGACTCATATTTATACTAAATCTATCTACCAAAAGAACAATCTAGAGTAAGATATTTCTAGAAGCAGAAGCTTCTGTTAGGTATTTTTACATTTGACTTATTCTTCCTTATTACGAGGCCTTATTAATATTGACCTTTATTACATGGAAAATATATTATTCTACCTACGTGAGGGGTTATGATGGTTAGGTCCCTAACATAGTGGGAGGTAGACCATCATAGAACTAAGTTGAATTATTAGTTGTTGTTTTCTAATGCACTATCACTCAAAGGGGTACCAACAAGGGTTAGAAGGGTGTCCAACAATGTGAGCTTAAGTACCTCTTATATTTCTTGCATGTATGCTTCCCCAACCTTGTATTTATGTGTTGAATGAAAGATCTCTGTAGTTTTAAAACGCTATAACACATATCTACCTTGAAAAAAAAACCACAATTCTTGCTAAGGAAAGTTCTCTGATACCACTTGTTAGTTACGAGATCTATTATAATAGTAGAAACATAAATATGACAAAGAATAGCAAAATAACAACAAAATATAAGTAACCACAATACCAAAATAATACATTTATTGATAGGAAACAATGTTCACTTGCCTCTTCGAGGGGGAAACCTCCAAAAAAGAAACACTCTATTACAATAATTATCAAGACAAATAATTCTCATGTCCTCGACTCATATTTATACTAAATCTATCTACCAAAAGAACAATCTAAAGAAAGATATTTCTAGAAGCGGAAGATTCTATTAGGTCTTCTTACATTTGACGTATTCTTCCTTATTATTAGGCTTTATTAATATCAACCTTTATTACATGGAAAATATATTATTATACCTACATGAGGGGTTATGATGGTTAAGTCCCTAACATAGTGGGAGGTAGATCGTCATAGAACTAAGTTGAATTATTAGTTGTTGATTTTATGGGAAAATAATTCATCAAATCACTACAAAAAAATGATGTTCCACCCAACCATATGCTCGTTGCCACACCAATGTTTTCTACATGAATCCACAAAGATGAAATTTTCCTATGGTTGACTCTAATTCTCTTCTCATGGACCCATTCCTAGGTTCATAGTCAATACTTAATCATACAATAGTCCCAATCCAAAAACCTCTTTCCTCATCACTTTGCACAACCAAAGGAATGTGATCACTTTCTCTACTCAATAATCCCTCAGGCTATGGTAACTTCCCTCCGGAAATCCAACACATGCTAACTATGAAATATCCCTATTGGGATTTCAAGGATTACCAATTGTAGTGAAGTTCCTCAATGATAGCGATTATCATTCCATATAGCCATAATTCTCTCATAAATCATGGTTTTAGATTTACATAATTTGATTACACTAACCTCATGGCAGTTTTCTTAGAGAGAAGTCTACCTATTTCCCCCAAACAAATGATAGTTTACATAGTAATTTGAACTATTGATAATTCGAACTCTCCATTAATTCGAATGAAACCTAAGGGTGAGATAAAGAATTTTGTGGCCAAAAAAGTGGCAAGGGAATGAGCAAGAACATGCACTTGTAGGAATGCATGCATGTTTTTAGGAACACACACATGTTCCTATACCTATAGGTTTGGATGTGGTCGAACCTTGACATGGATTTTCACGTAGGATTAGTGGCAATAATGTGTGTGCAGTATTAAGAATGCATGTGTGGTCCTAAAAACGTGCACATGTTCTTACTGATAATATTATTTAAAGGGCCCGAGCGTGATTTGTGCCCATTGTGCATAAATCGATATCGCATTTCTCTCATTAGGAAAATATAGTGGAGCTAGAGAGGAGGAAGAAAGGGAGGAGGGGGCCATCGTGTCTAGGTATGTTACATTTTTCTTAATTTTAATCCAATTTAGTCATTCCAATTTAGTATTTTTCTCCTAATAATCTAAATTAAAAAAATTGTAATTTTGTATTTTAAATTAAAAAGGAACCTAATTTACATGTCATGGCTTTTAAATTGCAGCATATATAATACAATGGAACCCTAAGACAATTTAAACCGCTTAGAAGAAAACCAATAAGATCAAAACCCCAACTCACCACGACCACACAATGTAAACATTGAAATTGATGAGGGGTTGGTTATATTATGAACCATTGAGGAATTATTAAGGGAGACTAGAGATCCTAGCAGAGTCTCATTGGCCACTTCTTTGGACATCATTATGCAGTCCATTGGAATTTCCCAAGGGAAATTGAGCTCTATTTCTGATTATAGGGCACGAATGTATGAGTACTATAGCATTGGTTTGGACAGAAACCAAGTCAAAGAATTGGGCATTCCAAAAAAACAAATATTTTCTATTTTTAAGGATCCTAGAAATGGAGAAGAACTACCATTGACCAGGAAACACATCTCCATTGATTAGTGCATCCATCCCTAGATTAGTAAAAACTGTATGGATATCTGGTATATGGTTTTTGATAAACCTTCCTGAAATAACAATGAGAGGCCCTTATATTTTCTAAGGAAATTATGGGATGAGTTTATTATGGGTAATAATGCCAACTACTTTGACGTTGGTGACTTCCATGGGGTGGTTCGAGGGTCCGTACAGGACCGAGAGCATGGCAGGTGTGACCTTGAGTTAGGTACCTGTCCCCCCAGGCGAATGCCTGCCCCCCTTACCCAACATCCTCATATTGCATCAAAATTGCAATAGGTACAACTAGCCATCTTATCATTGACTTGTAGCCTAGTGCAACATAGTAGCTTTGTTGCATTATCTCGGTAGGAGGTGCCTGCCAGTGACATTGATAGAGGGGTTGGATCTTTAACATGCACAAGAGGGTACAATGAAGAGAGGGAACATGGACATAATAGTCGTCCATGTGAACCTCACAGATGATTGAGATGTGGGAAGACATGATATGGGACTATAGAGCCTAGTGGATAAAAGAACTTCATGGAGGAGGTTAGTATATTAACCCTCTCTATGTTCTTCATCGTTATATATTTATTTTTTATTTTATGTATTTATATAGATATTTGATTGTATTTTGTTTTGCATTTGTTGCATCCCAACAACAGACCCTCTATGTCTATGGATGCATTGCTTCCTAGCCCCACCACTAATGCAACAATAGAGGCAATGTGTTCAATATGTGGACCATACACATAGGTATGTATCACATTTGATAGATTCAACATAGTAATTTCATTATTTTATGACATCCTCAAAATTTTTATATGTTCTCGTGTTTCTACATTATTTGACACTAGGAAAGGTCGGGGATTGTCTATATGGGATGGAAAAGTCACCAGCGTCACATGTATCATGTGTAAAGTTAAATATAATATCCTTCTCAAATTGTTTGTGTTTATGTTTTTGAATTTTACTACTTGGTACTAATAGTTCAATTTTATTCATATGTATGTAGGCCATCGATATAATTGCTAGGTATAGTAGTATTTCACCTTTGGGCACCTGGGTGTTGCTTCTGGGTTACCATTCTCTAGGCCTAGGGTTTTGGAATCACTTTTACATCTTGTGAGGGTCCCTCAAAGCCCACTTGTATTCCACCCACCCCCACCACCACTTTCGGCCCCATCGACAAAGACTGCCACAGTAGAGGTTGTCTCGGAGCAGGTTGTACAACCTAGTGCTTCATCTGCCAGTGAATCTCCATCAATTATCGAGGCATTCATGATGAGATAATGAATTAATGATAATTTTTAATGTTTCATGAATGTGTTTTTATGCATATTTGTTTAATTTTCTTGACTTGATCCTTGTAACTAATGCAAGGTGGCATTGTAGAGAGATTGGGGTCACAGAGGAGGGTAACACCCTCATGATTGACAATTTCATATGCGGTGAGTTGTCTTAGGTTAAATATCAATTTATCATTTTTCGTGTGCAGTCTCTAGAGCATCGAAGCATGCCCAGACCTAGAGCATCTCGAGGTGCATCCTCGAGCAAGAGAAGAAAGATAGATTTCTAGGATGCTCCTGAGGGTGGTGAGGGTGAAAATGGTCAATGATTGACCAAATACTACCATTTTGTAAAAAATGTACAATTTAGACGATATTGAGTGTGTGTGTGTGTGTGTGTATTTCATGGCATGTTTTTTATGAATCCCATTGTTTCTGCATTTGATGTTGATGAATATATGAATTTCAAAGTGTATGAATTTTATGTGTATTAATCCCTTGATTTGTTTCTAAAGTGATTACAAATACTTTCATTACGCATTAAGGAATATCTTATGGTGGAAAATATTGCTAAGTGCTAAATCCATAAGCAATTAATGGTTCTCAAGTAGCATTGCTTGCTAATCAACCATGCATCTCTACATCATCGATAGTTCATTCCTTATTAATTATTTGGATGAATGTTGTGGATATCCATATTCTAACTCACAACTGACAATATGGACTAACTCTTGAATGATATCCATCTAAATCCAATGACAATCCACACTCAAATAGTGGTTAGTTGAAAATATTGTGACCTAAAAAATGGCATATTACAATAATTTATTATAGAAATAAATTTTATCATTTATCTTCTACATAATTGTAAATCACTTAACAATTTCAAATCAATGTTATTTTCTAGGGCACACACATTATTCTCCTATTTCTATGCATGCCATATATAAAATCATTTGATTTATGTGTAACCCTTCATAAATGCCAAAAAGACTAGTCAAGCACTCATTAATGCACATGTTTGTTTAGATTGTGTAGTGGGTATATGTAAATTTTGTTAAACCCATCAATTATTAATAACGTTTATTCAGTCTTCCATTATGTCCACTAAACTTATTGAATTTGATCAATAGAACGAGAGATTTCACATGGAAACTAGATCTTAGAATGGATATCATTTTCCACCTAAAAATAAAGGTTTTGAGGTTACATTTCATGACACACCATAGAAAGTAATGCTATGCTACCAAAATTCTTCCAGGGAGACTTGAAACCATTATTCTTTTCCCTTCACCATCTATGAGAGTTTATTTCACATTCCTACCCAATATTTGGGTTAGATTACACAAGGAAACAAAAGACCCTCCCAAACCCAATCCCACAAACCTGTTGATGGCATGCCATTGTCATGCCTTGACATGCCATGCCATTGTCATTCCTTCCAAGTCATTCCATGGCATGCCATTTCCATGCCATGCCATTGTCATTCCTTTACAAGTCATTCCATGGCATGCCATTTCCATTTCCACGCCATGGTCAAACCTTTCCATGCCATGTATTTTCCATGCCATTGCCAATCCATGCCATGCCAAGTCATTTCCATGCCTTGCCTTGTCATATCATGCCATTTCCATGCCAATGCTATGCCTTGCCAATACATTCCATGGCATTCTATTTCCATTCCATACCATTTCGATGTCATTTCCATGCCATGCCTTTCCAAGCAATGCCATTGTCATGTAGCTTCCCATGCCTTCGTCATGTAGTTTCCCATTTTAACCTATATAACAATAAATATAACTTTCCATTGTCATGCCATATCATTGCCATGTCTTGCCAAGAGAATAAATGATATTAACTAAGTTACAATAGGATAAATATAAAAACCCTTAACACAAGTAATCATTAAATGAAATGGGGATGAAAATGCAAGCCTAAACTAGGGTTTAGATACAAATGCTTGTTGAAATGCAAGATGACACATGGAATCCCTAGAATATTCAAGACATCATTTTTATGCCTTCCAAGCCATGCCATGCATTTCCATTCCTTTCCAATCCATGCCATTTTCATGCAACTTCCCAATATGGCACATAACAACCCTAGAATATTCAAGAAATCATGCCCTAGAATATTCAAGACATCATTTCCATGGCACATAACAGGCCTAGAATATTGAAGACATCATTGCCATGACATTTCCATGCCTTGCCATGCCATGCCATTGCCAAGTCATGCCATTCCATTTCCATTTCCAAGCCATGCTATGCCATTTCCATGCCATGGTATGGTATGCCTTGCCTTCCCTTGCATGGTATGGTATGGTATGGTTGTATATTTTAACCTTGTACAATATTTTACTGCAAACATATTTTCAATAAAAGAACAAAAAATATACAATGGAAAATACACGCATTACACAGATATTTTTCCCCTGGAAACCCAAACCAGGAAAACCAACATATTTTATATTCATTCAATGTGACACATTGTTTACAATACAATATACATATATGATCCAACGAAATCCAAAACCCTAACCTAATGACCTAGATTAGTCAACAACTCTAATTCCTTAACTAAAAATAAAAAACCATCAACAAAAACCATGTGCCTAAAAACCACACATGAATGGACATGAAAATTGAGGCCACATGCAAAATGAGGCAAAAATATGAAATGTTTCCCGAGGAAAAAAAAAATCTCCTCAAAACATAGTACCAACTTAACGAGAACTCTACAGAGTTCTTGTTTTTTGGGGGGTCAAGTTTTTTACACCGTTTTTAAAAATAGTGCTACCGGTAACACCCCCCTCCATTTTTAGGTGGTTTTTTGATATTTTAAATTTTCTGATACATAAGGTTTCCACTTTGTTTTTTTAAATGCTAGTTTTTTCATTTATTTTCAAATTGTTCAATTTTTGTTTTTTTCTCAATGATGTTTTTTCATCTATTTTGAAACTTTTCTATTTTATTTTTATTGTTATTTTTATTCAATTGTGTTTTTAATCATATTTCCATGCTTCATCCAATGTTAAAAATGTTGTACACCATTTATTTTTTTGAAATTAAGATTTTTTATATAATTATCTATCCTTAATTAAGTTATGGTTCCATACATTTTAAATATAGTGGAAAATATCATTTTTAACACACTTTTTTTTACCTTACTTCAATACATAGAAAATAATTGTTGTTAAATAACAATTTTTTTAAATATTTAGCAAAACAATATAATTCATTTTTTTTGGATAATTAAAAACTAAAATAAATAAGAAAACAAACAGAATTGAAATGTAAAAAACAAAAACATTTTAAAATGAAAAGAAAACCATAAAATAATATATATATAAGAAAAATGAGCAAAAATTAAGAAAAATGTAAAAAAAATAAAATTATAGCCCCAAAAAACTTTAAAAAGATGAAAAAAACCCCAAAATAAAAAACATATAAAAAAACCCCAAATTAAACAAATTTTAATACAAAATTTAAATAAAAATTAACAAAAATAAGTTGAAAAACCTTAAAGCTACAACAAAAAAATTAAAATTTATATAAAAAAAACCTTAAAAAAAAAAATTACACAAAAAAAAATTCATAAATATCTAAAAAAAAACATAAACATATTTTATAATATAACATTGTTATATTATAACAGTGTTATAATATAATATAACATTGTTATAATATAACAATTAACAATGTTATATTATAACATTCTTACATTATTAGCATATTATCAAAAAAAACATTTAAATAAATTTGTAGCTTAGTTAATATTTTATTGAATTTTGATTATTTTTCAGTTTTTTTTTTTTTATTTATTTTTTATTTTTTTTATATATATATATATATATATATATTTTAAATTATTGGTTTTGGGAAATTTTAAATTTTTTTCATTTTTTTCTAATTTTTCTTTGTTTTTCACAATTTTGTTATCTCATAAAATTTGTTATCTCATATCTTTTGAATATGTTCAATATAATAATACTGTTAAGAAATCATTTATGTTTCATTCAATGTAACTTCTATTTACTGTTTTATTATTAAAAGTAAAAAAATATTAAAAAGTGAAGTTGAATTTTTAAAGTATATTGTGATATTTTCATGGCATTATGTATTACCTTGTGCTTTGCATGATAATAACATTTAAAAAGTAAACATTTAAGAGTTTTTTTTATGATTTTGTTTACAATAATGATGAGTTCTTTTACCACATTATAAAAATGTGTCATTTTCATACCCCAATTTTAGAATGGGTGCTACCGGTAGCAGTACTTTTCAATTTGATGGTTGATTTTGATGTTTTGGTTTTAATGGTACGAAGTGATAAAAATATGATTTAAAATGATTTCAAAATTTAACATTTTGAAAAGAAAAAAAAATTCAAAAACATCTTATTTGTTTTTATGTGCTGATTTTAAGGTTTTTCTGAGCTATTGTCTAAGTTTTGAAGCCCATGTTTGAAAAATGTTGTGATTTTGACCCCGTTTTAAAAAATGGTGCTACCGGTAGCACCACTTTTTGATTTGGGGGTTGATTTTGATTATTTTTATGCAAAAATATGAGTTTTTTGGGCTAGAGTTCTCGTTTTGAGGTCGTAGTTCTCATTAAGTTGGTAACTATGTTTCAACCCCCCCCCCCCCC
>JASDQU010589773.1:103142-114985 GCA_032191745.1 Picea mariana
AACAATGGTATGGTATGGTATTGTATGGTATGCCTTGCGTTTCCATAGTATGATATGGTATGCATTGCCTTGCCATTTCCTTGTATGGTATGGTATGGTATGGTATGACTTACCTTTCCATTTCCTTGTATGGTATGGTATGATATGGTATGGTATGCCTTGCCTTGCCATTTCCTTGCATGGTATGGTATGGTACAATATGCCTTGCCTTGCCATTTCTTTATATGGTATGGTATGGTATGCCTTGATCTGCCTTGCCTTGTCATTGCCTTGCATGTTATGGTATGGTATGGCATGGTATGGTACGTCTTTCCTTGCCTTGTATGGTATTCATTGGCAATGGTATAATATGGTATGGTATGGAATGCATTGCCTTTCCATTGCCTTGCTTTGCATGGTATGGTATAGTATGGTGTGGTATGGTATGCATTGCCTTGCCACTGCATGGTATGGTATGGTATGCACTACCTTTCCATTTCCTTGCATGGTATGGTATGTATTTATTTTCCTTTCCATGCTTTTCTATGTCTTGCCTTGTATGGTATGGTATGGTATGGTATGGTATGAATTGACATTGACAATGGAAATGGAAATGGTATAGTATGGTATGCATTGCCTTGCCATTTCCTTGCATGGTATGGTATGGTATGGTATGCATTGCCTTGCCATTTCCTTGTATGGTATGCATTGGAAATGGTATGGCATGGTATGTTATGGTATGGTATGCATTACCTTGTCATTGACTTGCCTTGATTTGCATGGTATGGTACGGTATGCATTGCCTTTCCATTGCATGGCATGTTATGGTATGGTATGATATGTCATTTCCTTTCCTTTCCTTGCATGGTATGGTATGGTATGGTATGCCTTGTCTTTAATTTCTTTGCCTTTCCTTTCCATGCATTTCCATGCCTTGCATGGTATGGTATGCATTGCCTTACCATTTCCTTGCATGGTATGGTATGGTATGGTATGCATTGCCTTGTCATTTCCTTGCATGGTATGGTATGGTATGGTATGCATTGGCAATGACAATGGTATGCATTTCCTTGCCAATGTATGGTATGCATTGACAATGGTATAGTATGCATTGGCATTGGAAATGGAAATGGAATGGTATGGTATGGTATGAATTATATTTCCATTGCCTTGTATTGTACACATTGGCAATGGTATGGTATGGTATGCATTGGCAATGGAAATGGTATTCATTGCCTTGTCATTGTATGGTATGCATTGGAAATGGTATGGTATGGTATGCATTTCCTTGCCATTTCCTTGCATGGTATGGTATGCATTTCCTTGCCATTTCCTTGCATGGTATGGTATGATATGGTATGAATTGTCTTTCCATTTCCTTGTATGGTATGCATTGGCAATGGTATGGTATGCATTGGCAATGACAATGGTATGCATTTTCTTGCCATTGTATGGTATGCATTAGAAATGGTATGGTATGCATTGCCTTTCCATTTCCTTGCATGGTATGGAATGGTATGGTATGAATTGTCTTTCCATTGCCTTGTATGGTATGCATTGACAATGGTATGGTATTGATCCTAAATGATTTTTTAAATACTATGGTTAAGTTTTAAAGCATGAGTTCATTAACCAATTAGGAATTGATGAAAGAAGCATAAAATAATGAGATATCATAGCATCCATAATAAGAAATGCATATCACAATGTAAACAAAAAAAACCAGCAAACCATAACAACAAAGTTGTTAATGAAGTTCGGTAAAATTTCCTACGTCTTCGGGCCTGTCTCATTGGGTGAGGATTTATTATTTCTCTTCAATGCTCCAAAAGTACATCAGAAAAGTGTTAAATGGATTACAAATTGGTATGGATATGTTTTTCGTGACCTCAAGAAGCCAACAAAACTGACGGCACTGAAAACGGTTGAGTGTAGCTTCCAGAATTGGCCCACAAAATTCCCCTCCTCAATGGCTTCCTTGTATAAAAATTTTGAACCTCTATAATGTTTCCAAGAACCCCTGGTTTATATAGATTTTAAGTGGGCATCGACCTCCCAACTTCCTCCCAAGATCTGGCCTCAAATCGGGCTCTAGATCTCCCAATATTGGGCTAAATCCACTAAAATAAGCTAAAATCAACAATAAAATTATATAATAATGTTTAAAACCCAAAATTGGACAAATATAGGGCGCAACCCCTTTTCTCCTAGACTTGGTTGCATGCACTCTTCCATGTGACAGAGGGTTGGGCTGGTGCGTGTTGGCTCCCTAGATTCTGGGTCTTGGTTATGTGGCTATGGCCCATGTGGCCAAGCCCTACACTCCACACGCCCACATCCGTTATAGCTCCGAGTTTGTAGCCCTCGGTTGGTCAAGGCTAACCCCCGTCGAACGGGGCTTAGCCCAAAACTCCACCACCTGTCAACTTAAAATATAATTCGGTTGCGTGTTATAACAAGTCACACAACAAACCAGTCATTCTACCCCCTTTCATGAAGTCATTGCACCCATGGAGGTCAGGGGTTTGAATCCCCCAGAAGCCATAACAATTTTTTAAACTAGCCAACATTAGAAAAATCCGGGGTGCCACGTGGCACCCTCTGATTAGGCCACATGCCATCCTGTGATTGGACCATACCACATAGTCACCAACACCGTCAGCGTACAATCAACATACCACATCATTGTTGTACATCCCTTTCAGCTGCCATGTCAGCTTCTGTATAACCCAGTCACCTGCCACATCACCTGTCGTACAACTACGTGTCGTACCACATCATCATCCATACGACACATTCACCCTACCACGTCAGCATCTGTACAACCCAATTGTCATCCATACTACCACATGTCATCCTGCCATTGGGCCATGTCATGTACGGACTGCCACGTGTCATCCGTACAGTGCCATGTGTCAAATCTGTACAAGTGCCAACTCATCCCGAAAATGCCAATTTGAGTGACACATGTCACCTTCTGGTGATTCCACATAAACATGATGATGTCATCATGACATCATGCTGATGTCACCTATCGTACTGCTAACATCAGCGGTATGGCCTATTGACTTTGACCAGTTGAATTTTTTTCCTGTTTGGGAAATCGGTCATAACGTGATATCTTTCACATACGCCATCCATTTGCAAAAACAAATATATGTCTAGAATCATCACGACGAGACAAACACAATGGAGCTGGTTTCGTTTGATTCCGAGAACTTTGATTTTTAGGCTTTCCTGGATCCATTTGGATCACGCCTCCCCATTAAGACCTTTTGGTCCTCCAAAAGGATATTAACCAGTCATCAAGTGCGGGATAGGCCACCCCAATTGTTCTTTGTCTTTAAAATCTATCCTGTGCACCTGTCTCATCAAGATCAATTGCAAAACAACCATGACAATTGACAACATATTCTTAGCCACTTATACTCTTTCACATCTAACTGAAGCCACTATCATGCATGTTGAAAACATTAGCAATGATAACATCAAAAATATGACTGCAAATGAGCTAACATGTTTGTAGTACTTGCACGACATTAGCTTATCTTGAAACAAAGTATGATTGAACTTCCATTCTACAACCATGTCATGTTCATGCTTAAGATCAATTGCTTGATTTGGCACAATTATAGGTGTGGTTCTTGCATAAGTTGCCTTCCTTAATTGTTCCATTGTTTGTAGACATTGATTTGCTTTTAAGTGATGAGCATGTACAACATATTCATTGCCTTCTTTGGTTAAGTGATATCGATTATGTTCCCTATAGAATATTTCTTTGTGATCATACATATAAGGACTGCCTAAGACCATTCCACATTCATTGAGTGGCACCACATCACATGTTACCTCATCCACAAACTTTGATGAAATTGCAAACTTTAAAGTGCATTGCTTTGTTATGTGCAATTTATGATTGTTACTTATCCACTTAAGTGAATAAGGTTTATGATAGTTCTTAGTGTTTAATCCCAATTTTTTAACCACTTCCTCTCAAATAAAGTTAGATTGAGATCCACTATCTATCAATGTATCGATCTTGGTATGTTTCATTATCACCCTTATATGAAACAATTTGCATCTAGAATAATATCCATCACCAATTTTACCTGTCAAACCAACTGTTGTGATCTTAGTCTCATCACCTGAATCATATCCCGAGTCTATTGTCATGTTGTTGTTGCAACTGTTTGCCTCCCTTTTCGTTCTTTGAACCACTTTTGTCTCTTCTCTGGATGCAATTTCCAACAATGGTCATCATCGTGCTCTTCTTTATTGCAATGTTTGCAAGAGAGATTATCTTCCCTTCTTGTTGCTGAATTTGCTTTCTTGCCATCCCCCTTTCTTTTGTCCTCTTTCCTTGAAGATGATTCCCTTGATACACCAACTCATGTTTTCCCTGCTTCAATGTATGTTGCTTGAACAAAAACCTCTTCAAGATTAGTAGGTCCAAACATAAATACAGTATTACGAATATGTTCGGGTAGACCTCCTATATACTTTATAAGAGTTTCTTGGGTATGTAATGGAATGTTTAACATTAATTCCATCTTACAAAATTCATCTGTGTATTCTTGCATTGTTTGTCCTTTTCTTAGTTTAAGACTTTTCCATTCAATTAAATCCTTCTCTTTATAACCCAAAGGATAAAATTTCTTTCTAAGTGCAAAAAGAAAATATTGCTATGATGGAAATACATTACCAACCTGTTTCATTCCATTTTGCAACTTACTTTGCTACCAAATGAGTGTTGTGCTCGCAAGATGAAGCGATACCAACTTGATTTGAGTTTCCTCATCCTTTATTTGTTGCACACTAAAATAAACTTCCATATGTCTGACCCATTTATCAAGCCTCTCATCATTGAATTCACCNTCAAGCTTAAGTAAAGGCATATCATTTTTATGTTTATGGGAATGTTTTCTTGCGGTGGATTTGGAACTTGTACTTGAAGAAGAAGAATTTGACGGAGAAGAAGGAGGTGAAGGAGGAGGTTTAGTAGGATCCTCTCCTTCTTCACTTTTTTCTTGTTTGGAAGATTCCCCTTGGAAAGGCCTATTCCATTCCAAGTAATCCTCATATAATATCTTTACCATCTCAGACATGGCGAATAAAGTCTTTTGCAACTCTATATCGTTCTGAGACATGCCTTCTTTCGATGCCATATCTTCACTTTGAGAAGTCCTCTTTCTAGATCCAATATCAGTATCCCCTTCTACAAGCTTACCTTCACTATGATTCAACTTTTCCCTGGTAATCATGCAAACTCAAAAACCAACCATCAACCTGCTCTGATACACTTCATCCGAAATGATCTTTTAAAGACTATAGTTAAGTTTTAAAGAATGAGTTCATTAACCAATTAGGAATTGATGAAAGAATCATAAACTAATGAGATATCATAGAATCCATAATAAGAAATGCATATCAGAATGTAAACACAAAAAGAAACAAACCATAACAACAAAGTTGTTAACGGAGTTCGACAAGACATACATCATAACATCCTTTGTCTCAGTGGGTGAGTCTTTCTTATTTCTATTCAATGATCCATACATACATAATAAAAGTTTCAAATGGATCACAAACTAATCTGGATGTGTTCTGTTTGACCTCAAGAACCCAACACAACTAACGACATTGAAAATGGTTGAGCGTAGCTCTCAAAATTGGCCCACAAAATTCTCCTCCTCAATATCTTCCCTGCATAAAAATGGCTTTGGCTATTAAATTCCTCAAAATTTATTCTATTATGAACCTCTCTAATGCTGCCAAGAACCTCTAGTTTATATATATTTGAAATGGACATCAACCTCCCAACTTCCTCCCAATATTTGGCCTCAAATCGGGCTCCATATCTCCCAATATTGGGCAAAATCCATTAAAATCAGCATAAAAAATTATATAATAATGTTTAAAAACCAAAATTGGAAAAATATAGGGTGCAACCCCTTTTCTCCCAGCCCCTGGTTGCATGCGCTCTTCCATGTGTCTGAGGGATGGGATGGCACGTGCTGGTTCCCTAGATTTTGGGTCTCGGTCATGTGGCTAGGCCCTACACTCCACGTGCCCACATCCATTGTAGCTCCGAGTTTGTAGCCCCTGGTTGGTTAGGGTTGGCCCCCGTCGACCAGGGCTTAACCCAAACCTCTACCACCTATCAACTTAAAATATAATTCGGTTGCGTGCTATAAAAAGTCAAACAACAAACTGATCGGTCCACCCCCTTTCACGAAGTTGTTGTGCCCACGGAGGTCAAGGGTTCGAATCCCCTGGAAGCCATAATTTTTTTTTAAACTAGCCGACATTGGAAAAATTCAGGGTGCCACGTGGTGCCCTCTGATTGGGTCATGTGTCATCCTATGATTGGGCTATACCACACAGTCACTAGCATAGTCAACGTATAGTCAGTGTACAGTCACCATGCCACATCATCGTTGTACAGCCTAGTCAACTGCCACATCAACTTTCATACAACCCAGTCACCTGCCACATCACCTACCATATAGCCATGTCATCATCCGTACTGCATAGTCACCCTACTAGATCAACATCCATACAACCCAGATATCATCTGTACTTCCACGTGTCAGCCTACCATTGGGCCACGTCATGTACAGACTTCCATGTGTCATCCGTATAGTGCCACATGTCAAATCCATACATGTGCCAAATCATCTCGAAAATGACAATTTTGAGTAAAACATGTCACCTCCTGGTGATGCCATGTCAGCATGATGATGTCATCATGATTTCATGCTAACATCACCTGTCGTACTGCTAACGTCAACAGTATGGCCTGTAAACTTTGACTAGTTGACTCTTTTGCCTATTTGGGAAATCGATCAGAACGCGATATCTTTCGCATACAACGTCCATTTGTGAAAAAAATATATGGTAGGAATCAATGCGACAAGCCAGACACAATGGCGCTAGTTTCATCTGGTTCTGAGAACTTTAATTTTTAGGCCTTCTTGGATCCATTTGGATCATGTCTTCATTGGCAATGACAATGGTATGCATCACCTTGCCATTTTATGGTATTCATTGGAAATTGTATGGTATGATATGACATGGTATGGTATGCATTGGCATTTGCAATGGTAATGGTATGCATTGGAAATGATATGCGTTGCCTTGCCATTGTATGGTATGCATTGACAATGGTATGGTATGGTATGCGTTGGCATTGGTAATGGAAATTGTATGGTATACATTGTCTTGTGATTTCTTTGCATGGTATTGTATGATATGGTATGCATTTTCTTTCCATTGCCTTGTATGGTATGCATTGACAATGGTATGGTATGGTATGGTATGCATTGGAAATGGAAATGTTATGCATTGAGAATGGAAATGGTATGGTATCATAAGGTATGAATTGGAAATGACAATTGTATGGTATGGTATTTCTTTCCTTTCCTTGGTATGGTATGCCTTTTCTTTCCTTGGTATGATATGGTATGTTACTCCTTGCCATGCCATGTCTTGTCTTGCCTTGCCTTTACTTTCCATGTATTGTATTTCCATACAATGCCTTTCCATACCATGCCTTGCCATCTCATTCCTTTCCATGTCATGCCATGCCATTCCATTCCATGCTTTGCCTTGCATTCACTTACCATGCCTTGCCTTTTCCATGCCATGCCTTTCCATACCATGCCATTCCTTTCCATGCCATTCCTTTCCCTACCATTGCATGCCTTTCCATACAATGCCATGCCTTTCCATGCCTTGCCTTGCCATACCATGCCTTTCCATACTATGCCTTTCCATGCCATGAATTTCCATGCCTTCACTTGCCATGCATTTCCTTGCATTCACTTGCCATGTCATGCCTTGACTAAATGAACAAGTTTGATACGTAAATGAACAAGTTTAATACGTAAATAATTCTTGTACTAAATGAACAAGTTTAATAAATAAAAATTACAATCACAGGATTCATTAAGCATTAATTCTACAACTTGTTATCCCATATATCTTATATAAAAATGCTTGCATGAGAATTTCAATGTTTTTCTTAATGAGAGGTAGTGCAATTTTCGAAGAGGGGGTCGATTTTCAACAAGATTGTGTTGGGATATTTTGGGTAGTGTATTTGCATGGGCTTGGGCCAAATATACTTTTGGCAGCTTACAGAACTTTGTTATGTCACTCGGTTTAAATTTTATGACCCCGAACCAAATTGGCCACATGTCCTTGAATGGATTGAGGAGGTGAGTTGCAGCTTGTGATAAAAATCAAACCACGACTCGGATGGGTGAACCGTCAGTTGCATTGGATCTAGAGAACCAGGTTTCAGCTAGGGGGGGGGGGATTCGTTATCATTTTTTCCACCAGAAAACCGTTTGTTGGAGTATCTCTGACACTAGNGAGGCATAGTGCAATTTTTTAAGAGGAGGTCGATTTTCAAGAACATTGTGTCAGACATTTGCGGGTAGTGTAGTCATGTGGGCCTTGGCCAAATAGACTTGTGGGAGCTTATGAAACTTCGTTATGCTGTCGATTTGGATTTTATGCACCCATACCAAATTGGCCACATGTCCTTGAATGGCTTGAAGAGGCGAGTTGCAACTAGTGATAAAACTCAAACCGAGACTCGAATGGGTGAACCGTCAGTTTCATTGGTTTTGGAGCACTGGTTTTCAGCTAGGGGGGCTCCTCCACTATCATTCCATCCACTGAAAAATCATTTGTTGGAGTATCTTTGGCACTATGGTTTTGGTCAATGAGGCATAGTACAATTTCTAAAGAGGAGGTCTATTTTCAAGAAAATCGTGTCGGGGATTTGTGGGTAGTGTAGTTGAGTGGGACATGGCCAAATAGATTTGTGGGAGATTACACAACTTCATTATTGTGCTCGGTTTGGATTTTATGCCCCCAGAAAAAATGGCCACATGTCCTTAAATGGATTGAGGAGGCGAGTTGAATTTTTTTATAAAACTCAAACCAAGACTCAGATGGGTGAACCCTCAGTTTCATTGGATCCAGAGCACCTAGTTTCAGCTGTTTGGGGGGAGGGGAGGGCACTCCGTTATCATTTTGTCCACCATAAAACCGTTTGTTGGAGTATCTCCAACATTAGGGTTTTGGTCAATGAGGCATAGTGCAATTTTTGAAGAGGAGGTTTATTTTCAAGATCATTGTGTTAGGAATTTGTGGGTAGTGTATTCACGTGGTCCTTGGAAAACTGGATTTGTGGGAGCATAAGAAACTCCTTTATGTTGCCTGGTTTGGATTTTATGCCTCCAGACCAAATTGGCCACATGTCCCTGAATGACATGAAGAGGCGAGTTGTAACTCACGATAAAACACAAAACAAGACTCAGATGGGAAAACCATCAGTTGAAATGGATCTTCAGCACCGATTTGCAGCTAGGGGCCCCCCTTCACTCTCATTCTATCCATCAAAAAATCATTTATTGGAGTATCTTCGACACTAGGGTTTTGGTCAATGAGGTATAGTGCAATTTCTGAAGAGGAGGTTGATTTTCAAAAACATTGTGTTGGGAATTTGTGGGTAGTGTAGTCGAGTGGGCCTTGGATAAATAGACTTGTGAGAGCTTACAAAACTCTGTTATGCCATTTAGTTTGGATTTTATGCCGTCTGATCAAATTGACCACATTTTCCTGAATGGAATGAGGAGGCGAGTTGAAACTCATGATAAACCTCAAACCAAGACTCGGATGGGTGAACTGTCAGTCAAATTAGATCTATAACACCAGGTTTCATCTAGGGAGGGGCCTCCTCTATCATTCTGTCCAATGAAAAACCATTTGTTAGAGTATCTTCAGCACTAGGGTTTTGGTCAATGAAGCATAGTGCAAATTCTGAAGAGGAGGTCGATTTTCAAGAACACTGTTTCGATCATTATTGGGTAGTGTAGTCGAGTGGGACTTAGTCAAATAGACTTGTGGGAGCTTATGGAACTTCATTATGGAACTCAGTTTAGATTTTATTCCCCTAGACCAAATTGGCCACATGTACCGAATGGCTTGACGAGGCGAGTTACAACTTGCGATAAAACTCAAATTGGGACTCGGATGGGAGAAACGTCAGTTGTATTGTATCTAAAGCATTGGGTTTCAGCTAGGGGAGCCCCTCCATTATCATTTCATCTACCGAAAAACCATTTGTTGGAGTATCTTTGGCACTAGGGTTTTGGTCAATGAGGCATAGTGCAATTTCTGAAGAGGAGGTCAATTTTCAAGAACACGGTGTTAGGAATTTCTGGGTAGTTTATTCGAGTGGGCCTTGGAAAAATAGACTTCTGGGAGTTTACGAAACTCCTTATTTCACTCAGTTTGGATTTTATGTCCCCGGACCAAATTGTCCACATGTCCCTGAATGACTTGAGGAGGCGAGTTGCAACTTGTGATAAAGGTCAACTAGGACTCGGATGGGAGAACCATCAGTTACATTGGATTCAGAGCACCGGGTTTCAGCTAAGTGGGGGCCTCCTAATCCAAGAGGATCTTGGTGGCCACTCACCTATTCCAACTGGCCCAAAACAATTTTCTAGAAACTTAATATTTTTAGTAGTTTTTCAAGTCCCAAACTTTCAGGGCAATTCTGAGGGCCTAAAATACATTTTTTAGGATAGATAACCTCAATGATAAACAAAGGCTTTTAATAATCCCCTGAAATTAATCTCTTTTTTGATACCTTTCCAACGAGATATCGTGTGACCCAAACGAGATCATATGCCAAAGTTATGCCCCCGTAAAGTTGATACACCAAACTACCCAAGACGGGGTCCACAAAACTGTTGGCTTTTCATCTTACGGGGTTATGGTTTTGGATTTTCTTTATGATAAAAAGGAATTTGGAGCCTCATTGTAACATCCATATTCTTATGAATGAGCGTATCCATCACATCACTTCTCATAGATAAGCTGAAACCATTAGAGCGAGTCTTTCACTCTGTAATTTTACAGTTCTGTACATTTCACTCATTAATAGAAATTGTGTATTATTGTATATATATGCCTCTTGTTATATACATTTGATATATCTCAGTTAAATTATTGGATATCAGATATATCTTTGTACATTTATTTATTATATCTTCTCTCTCATTTTGTGCCAAAAATATAATTCAGATCACTTATGTTGTCATTCCATCCACTGTAAAACCGTTTGTTGGAGTATCTTTATCACTAGGGTTTTTCTTAGTGCTTATTACATATGTTTGAAAATTTAACACCTTGTTAGGCTAGAAATGTCAAGGAAATTGAAGGCAAGGCATGGCAAGGCATGGTATGGGAAGGAATGGCATGGAAAGGCAAAGCAAGGCATGGCAAGGAATGGAAAGGAAAGGCATGGGAATGCATGGCATGGAAAGTGATGGAAAGGAAAGGAAAGTGAAGGAAAGACAAGTGAAATCAAGGAACAATAAGGCAAGGAATGGCATCATAAGGCAAGGCAAGACATGGTAAGGCAAGGAAAGGCATGGCAAGGAAATGAATGGAAAGGCAAGGAAAGGAAAGGAAAGTGAAGGAAAGGGAAGTTAAGGCATGGAAATACATGGAATGGAAAGGAAAGGAAAGACGAGGAAAATAAATGCATGGCATGGAATGGAAAGGAAAGGAAAGGAAAGACATCGCAAGGAATGGTATGGAAAGGAAAGGAAAGGAAAGGCAAGACAATACAAGGCATGGTAATGCAAGGCATGACATGCATTGGAAATGAATGGCAAGGAAATGAATGGAATGGAAAGGAAAGGAAAGGCAAGTGAAGGCAATGAATGGAAAGGAAAGGCATGGAAAGATATGGAATGGGAAGGAAAGGCAAGGCAAGGCAAGGAAAGTGAAGGCAAGGCAAGGAAAGGAAAGGCAAGGCATGGAAAGGCATGGAATGA
>JASDQU010589773.1:132763-147448 GCA_032191745.1 Picea mariana
TAATGGTTTGGCTTGGGACTGTGATAAGCCTTGTTACAGTGGGAGATTTGCGGCATTGCTTTTCCAGGTGAAAAGAAATGGCAAGCAATTCGAAGATGGAGATCGAGAAGTTTAATGGGAAAATTTTTGAGCTGTGGAAGCTCAATATGGAATATCTATTGGTGGACAGAGATCAGTGGATCGTGGTAGATACAGGTATTGCACCTACATGAACTTTTGCAGATGACTGGAAAAAGTTGGATCAGAAGGCAAAGAGCACAATCAGACTATGTCTCTCCGATTCCGTATTACTGAATGTGTTAGAGGAAGCTACAACCAAGGATTTATGGGAAAAGTTGGGGAAGTTGTATCAGTCTAAGTCCCAGGTAAATAAACTATTCTTGAGAAAGAATCTGTATAACCTGAGGATGAGAGATGGAGACTCGGTGGCAGAGCATTTGAATGCATTCAATATTGTGGTAAGTTAGTTAGTATCTGTTGAGATTAAAATTTATATGAAGATAAATGTATTAGTCTGTTGTTTTCTTTACCAGACTCGTGGGATAGTCTGGTTGTGGCCATAGGTAGTAATACAACTTCCTTGAAGTTTGAAGAAGTGGTCTCATCCTTGTTTTCGAAGGAGATGAGATGAAAGAATATGGAAGGACATACCACAGACACAGTATTTGCAAGAGGACATTTCTAGGAAATAAATAGATCTAATCTCTCAAGTGGGAGATCTAAGTCTAAGGGTAGATCTAAACATCTCAGAAAGTTTGTAAGGGTATGTTGGAGATGTGGAAAAGAGGGGAACTACAAGAAGCAATGTAGATCCAAATTTGAGAAAAAGAAGGGATCTGAAGAATCTTCTTCTACAGAAGAAAAGACCTCCAAGGAAGAAGGAGGGGATGCGTACTTGTCCTCTTCAAGCACACATGCATATCATGAGGCATGGTTGGTTGAATCTGGTGCATCCTTTCATATGAATCCCCACAGAAAGTGGTTCTGTGAATATGAAAAGTATGATGGATGTAATGTTTTCTTAGGTAATGATTCGACAACCAGAATCATAGGAAGAGGAAGAGTCAAGTTGAGGCTCATAGATGGAAGGATTATAACACTTCATGGTGTTCTTCACATCCCAGGTTTGGCCAGAAATTTGATTTCTGTAAGAAAAATGGACGATGCAGGGGTAAAAATAAGCTGCAAGGAAGCACTATTAGTGATGGGTGTAATAGTTCCATTGTTCCTGATATTGGAGTTGAATAAGAAAGAACTTCTACAGTCTCTAGAGAAAATTTTATGTTGTGGCATCAAAGACTGGGGCATATTGGAGAGAAGGGTCTCCGACTACTACTCGGTAAAGGTATGGTTGAAGGTATGTCTAACTACTCTCTGGATTTTGATTTCTGTGAACATTGTCTATATGGGAAGCATAATCAGGTAATATTCCCCTCTGGTGCAACGAGGGCAAAAAGAATTTTATTGCTAGTTCACAATGATGTTTTTGGACCTGTGTCGGTCCCATCATTGGAAAAATCTATGTGCTATGTCTCATTTATAGATGACTTCTCAAGGAAGACTTGGATATATTTCCTCAGGAAGAAATCTGAAGTCTTTGACAAGTTTAAAGAGTTTAAGGCTCTTGCTGAGAATCAAACAGAGAAAAGAATTAAGGTTTTGAGGATAGATAATGGCAGAGAGTTCCACAGAAATGAATTTGAAGAATTCTATAAGAAGTGCGGTATAGCAAGGAAAAATACTACTCCATATACACCTCAGCATAATGGAGTTGCAGAAAGGATGAACAAGATGCTTGTTGGTTTACAACTGCTCTCTTCTACTACCTGAGTTGTTGACCCAAGGTTCATATCTTTCAGGTTACCAACAAAGCCTCTAAAACTATCGACCCTCCTGGTAAACCAGCAGGCAACATAGTACACAGAATGAACTGCAGAGTCTCACCTAAGATAGATTTAAATGGGTGGTTGTAAGACTTAGGTGTTTACAACCTAGGATTGAGTATGAGATAGGGGTTTATTAACTAGATCCATGTGCTATGATCTATGAAGGTAATCTACTTATTTATCACGGGCCATTACACAGTTTACTTCTCGAGCAACATATTCGTGTTCCATAACAATATATTAACTCATTTATTAAGAAAAGCAATAAATTGTTGAAACAAAGTAAAGAGATGAATACATTTATCACATTACACAGATATTACTGTGATTCACCTCCTTCTAGGCTACGTCCACAAATATTTGGCTCTTGTCTCTTTTATTATGGTAGTTCTGAATTTTTGGTGCCATGCGCTTACAATTCCCCTCTTATGGGTAAGATCTATATGAGGCGAACTAGATCGCACCAGGCTCTACAACATGCAAACTAATCCTCATATCTACCTTCTCTCCTTCATTCTAGCTCAACAACTTACAAAAATGGTACATAACAGTATTGCATAATGCCTCCATCCATGTGATTCTCTAGTGGAATGTTATAAGAACTCGAACCCTTACAAAACAATAAACTTACTGTAAAAACGCCAACCTAATATATAAAAACCAAATCAACCAACCTCTATATGATACATGTGCATCTATATTTATACATTTTGGGATCTTCAGCCTTCTTACCAAAAATTACCAAAAACCTAACCCTACCGACGTTAGGTCTTCCTCCCATGCACGCATGTTGTTCTTCCTCTAGCTGTCGCTTTCCTTTTCCACGCTTTCTTGCATGCATGCGTGATGTTCTTTCTCCGGCTGTTACTTCCATTTCTGGACGCTTTCTTTCCCACGATCATCCTTCTTTCCACTTTGGCCTGGTGCCAATAGGGCCCCAACACTAACATCTCATCCCGAGTCACCTAATCTTTATGAGCTGCCTCGATATCCTTGGAAATCATCTGGAACTTTTCCTGCAGTTCGGTTTCTTTTGTCAGTGCCTGTGCGGTCTTCTCCTTGATGGTATCCACTACCTGAACTGCCACTTCGTCGTTCAATAATCCTGCACATTCTGCATGTGTCTGTGCTATCTATGTTCTAGCTCCTTCTGCTTGTGCGAGTAATTTTTCTACTCGTTCCTGTAGTGGCTCTATCTGAGTCTGACACTCCTTTTTCTTTGTTTGCGCAGTGATAAGTTCTTCCTGCATCTTCTTTATCTCCTGCGTCCCTTTGACTCGTTCTGGGATTGATATGGTTTTCTGTCGCTGTTTGAGTTCTTGGATCGCTGCATTAATCCTCTCCTCTTCCTTGTCCCAGCGTTGGACCTGCGGATCCTCCTCCAACCTTGTCAAAAGTTGCGCGGATTTATCGCACAATTCCACTGCTATACTAACCTGTTGCTCTATCTCCTGCAGATGCGTTGTTTCTTCCTACTTCTTTTGCTCCTTTACTATCGGTGGAGTTGTTGGTGTGAGTTTTTCTCGGAGACCCTCAATCTCCTTCTGATATCGATCAATTGCCTGCACAATCTGGTCGATCTTTTTTGTGGCTGGGATTTCGTTTCCTTGCACGGTGCTTGGAAGTTTCCCAAAAAAATTTCCCACTCTTCGTTCTAGTTCATTCCCGTGCTCTTTCTCCTCCTGAGTTTCGGATTTTTCCTGTTCACAAACTTTTTCCAACGCTTCCCGCTTCTTTGTTTCTTGTTGTAGCTGAACTAAGTTTTTATGTGCCCGAGACTGCATATCGTGGTCAACGCTAACCTACAATTTGTATAGTTCTCTTCATGGCATCTGTGTAAAGAGCAATTGGATGTGTTCCAAGTCCTTTAATGGTGTCTGTCCCACAATTTTGTCCATGTGCAACATGCTAGGTTTTATGTAGACAGTTGTGTGTCCATGTGGCATTGGAAGGACTGGGTCTTGTTCTTCTACCTCCACTCTTTATTTGGTCTGTGTTGTCAATGGCTCTATGCTTCCGCTGCTACTTTCTCTCTGGGCCTCCCCGAGTGTCCTAAGGAGATGTCCCATTTCTTCCAGCTCTTTTTGCAGTTTATCCCTGTGATGTGTTGCATGATCGAAATCTTCTTCTAGACAGTCCTAAACCATTATAGCGATCATTTCTCCATCGTCCTTCATGATAGTATAGTCCGTTGATGATCATTGTGCCTTTGATTTCTTTCTCGCACCTGCTGCCTGTACAACCAGTCTCTTAGTTCCCCCTGGTTCCTGTGTGATGGGGTTTAAGGTGGTCTCCTGCACTCCCTTAGCTTGTTTCGGTTGTCCGTTGGTCACTTTCTTTCCCTTCTGGGTTCCTATCTTCTTTGACCCTTCGTCTGACTGAGTCGGCTTGTTTTGGCCCATCCTTGGTTTCTTTGGCACTGGGACTTCCGGAAGCTGTGCTTCCGCCTGTGCTGCCTCTCCTTCTGTTGTTCTTTTCGGTACTTCCCGGTTAATGGATGGGATCCTCCATTCATCAGGCCATTCACTGATGACCATGTCTATATCACCTTCTATGATGTAGTAGCATATCAGTAGCCACTATCTATTTAGATTCTACCTTGGTTGTATCCACATTGTCTGTCGTGAGGCCCATAAATTGGCGATGTCTGCATATCACGCGACAACCTCTGGTGTTATTATCCATGATCGGTTGATGGCTTCCTGTATGTACCGTAGGTATGATTCAAATATGATTCCATTCTCCCTCTTATGCCTGGCCCGTGGCCCAGATTTTAGTAAGAGGTATCTCACTCCCGCTGGTTGCGGTCTAGTGCAAAAAATTACATACTCTGGTTCTCGCCATCCCATGAAGGCTATTAGGGTGATCAACCATGAACAATGGAATTCCATACCTAGGTCCTATGCATCCTTGCATTCCACTTGAAACAAGTTCAAGAGATATGGCGCCCAACTCATAAAGGTTCCTTTTGCGCACTGAGTTGCAACTGCGATGACTCTTGCTGGTACTTCATCTTTGCGACATTTTATTAGTAATTTGTAGGCTAATATCTTTCCGCCCAATTGTGTGGCTACATTGTTAATCCATTTGATTAATATGCCTCTTTTCCCCTAGCAATGCCATATTTCTTCTTCATTTCCTCTGCCAACGCTTTCTCCTTGGATTTATTGTCCAAAATCAACGTGGGATCCATACCCCGGATGGGTAGTCTTGTTATCTATGTGATAAGCTCAACAACTATGGGGATGGGTCTGTCCAGCCATATATCCCCTCTGTGTGTGACTACTAACAGCTACTTGATGCATGATGTCACGTACTAGCCTCTGCCAAAGTGTGGTAGCTTCAACAGACCTAAGATTTTTTTTTGTTCAGCCCAACTGCCCACTAGTGTGGTTGGCTGATTTTTTCACCAAGTTGGTTTACGGTTATGATCTGCATAAAAATATGTGGCGCAAGTTCTGGGTACTTGGTCTCACCTGATACATTGTGGTCAGAATAATTGAACTTCCCGACGTGACCCAGTGGTTGTGGTTATACCTATACTCCATCTCGTATGCGTGGTAGCACAATTTATGTTGCAGGTTTCTTGCGAGGTGAGCTCGGTATCTGAACTCTTCCTTCCTATTGTAGTGACTGTTAGAAGTTCCAGTAACTCCCGGTTTCTCCCCCGTAATCCACTTTGGCCAAGACGAGGTAGTTCCTGTGGTCTCCTCTATTGGTTGACCAAGGATGGGTGCCTATGACCCATCTGGTTGCACTGCTACTCCTAGATTATATGACGTTCCATTAACTTCCTCAACTACTTCAGTTCTTTATGGTTTCACTTCCCGTTGAGTTTCTGCTTCCTTGTTTTGAGGCTCCTGCGCCGCTGCTGGCATATCCTCTTTCATGGCCTCTGCTTGTGACTACTGAATCTCTTCCAATATCGGTGTAGAGTTCACCGGTATCATCTCTGGGGCTGGGATCTCGTCGATATTGACGATCTTTGGCTGCTACTGCTCGTTTTCTTCCAGCGGTCCTCGTGACCTAGTTTGAACCCTGGTCGATCTGATGGTATGGCTGGGTTCTGCTGGCTTCGGAGGTGCCATAATGGTGATTGCCAAACATTTGCTAGGTTTGAATGGATTCGGTGAGCTCCGTGGTCTCGCTCTGTTCATTCTGGCTGTTGTTGCTCTCTCTCTGCTCTCCTTTCACGAATAAACTAGTTGCTTCCAAGCTCGCATGTTGTTATGGGGTTGTCATGAATCTTGTCAAGGAAGCTTCCTCCATGATGTGATTAATGCACCATAACTATGGGTTTAATGCTTTTGCGACAGTTTTGTACTTTACATTACGCTTACTTTTCCGTTTCCAGTTGGCGTTTTTAATGTGATGTTCCATCAGTCCTTGTCATGCTTTAATTTCTCTTAGTGTTGTCCTGTCATATTGCTTTTACCTACTTTCCTTTTCCCTCTTGTTTCCCTTTTTGATATGAACATTATCCTTGCCTTTGTTGCATTCGNGCGGTGGGTGGTCGACTGTCCTTGTACAGATTCAGTTGGCTCCCATTGATCATTCCTCTGAGGTCTGCACCTTCTAAATCTCTTAACCGTACAAATCCTCCATCTGTTACATATTTTACCTCGTATGGTCCTAACAAATTAATTCTCAGCTTTCCTGTGTGCTGAAACGATTTGTTGTCATAGAGCAATACTAGGTCTCCTTCCTTGAACGTCTTCTTCTTGATGTGTCGATCGTGCCAATATTTGTCTCTGGATTTTTGCACTTGTTGGTGGAATCCTACCGGGAGTCAGTGTTCCTCCATTGACACTAACTGATTCAGTCTTTCCTGTATTGTGCCTCGTTCTGTCATTTGTGTGATAGCTGTTATGCGTAAGCTGGGTACTAAAAATTCTAATGGCACTACTGCTTCTTGGCCATAGACTAGTTTGAATGGTGTGTGCCCTGTCAACTTTTTTCATGTCGTCCTATACATCCATAATACTGCTGGTACTTTGAGGTCCCAGTCGTCTCTGTTGACATTACAGATCTTTGTTAGTGCGTTCTCGAGAATTTTGTTGAAGGCTTCTACTATGTCGTTTTCCTGTGGATGATATGGTGTTCTCTTCTGATGATGAGCTTCAAACTCTTTGAGCATCGCGCGGATGGTGTTGTTTATGAAGTGCGTGCCTTGTTTGCTCATCAAAACTCTTAGGCACGTGAATTTGGTGATTACTTATTCAAATAAGAAGTGTGTAGTTGTCTCTGTGCTGTAGTCTTTTACTGGTGCGGCTTCCACCCATCTTGTTAGGTATTTTGTCGAAGTGATAATGTATCTTGCCCTTGTTCTTTTGGATGGTGGGTTAATTGGTCCCACAAAGTTTATTTCCCATTTATCAAATGACTGCAATTTCACTTGTGGTCGTAATGGCATCTTCTCCCTTCTGTTAGGTTTACCTACCTTTTGACATACATCGCATCTCTGACAATACTCTTTAGAGTCCCTGTGAATCGTTAGCCACCATAATCTTGCGCATAGTACCTTCTGCGCGATAGCTTTTCCTGCATAATTCTCTCCTGCTATTCCCTCATGGGCTTCTGCTAAAATTCTTGGTTGTTCATGCTCTAATACGTACCTTCGTAAGATGCTATCGACTCCCATCTTGTATAGATGTCTTGCGATCAATTGATAGTTAGTTTCATGAACTACCAAATTCTTCTTTTGCACGGTGGTATATTCTTGCGGTGCGGTACTTGTAGTCAAGTACTGAATGATATTTGCGAAGTATTCGTCATCAATCTGTACTGAGAATAACTGTGCATCCGGAAATTTATCTTCTAAATTCGTAGGTTCTTCTCCATTCGTGACCCTTGACAGGTGATCAAGTCCTGCATTCAGTTTTCCTGTTTTAACTATGACCTCAAAGTCAAATTCTTGAAATAGCAATAACCATCGACAGATTCTCCCCCCAAACATTGGTTTGTTGACTAGGTATTTCTAGGCTGAGTGATCTATAAACATATTAAAATGTTTTCCCAATAGGTAATGTCTGAACTTCTGCAGTGCATAGACCATGGCTAAGCCTTCTCTTTCTGTTGTGTTATAATTATGCTCTGAGTCTGATAATTTTCTACTTGCGAACGCGATCTGGTGATCCAAGTCTCTTGCTCCTAGTTGTGCTAAGATACCTCCGAGTGCTATCGTTTATGCATATACATGCACATGGAATGTCTTTTCCCAGTCTGGAAATACTAATATCGGTGCAGTGACCATCTTTTCCTTCAAAGTGTCTAGACCATGTTGACAATCGTCGTTCCATTGATACTTTGTATCCTTCCTTAACAATTTTTCCATTGGTGCTATGATTTGCACATATCCTTTGATGAATTTCCTATAGTATCCTGTGTGTCCTAACATGGCTCTTAACTGGCGAACTATTTTTGGTGCTGGTAATTTAACACTGACCGTGATCTTTGCCGGATCCACTAGCAAGCCTTGTTTGCATACTATATGGCTCAATAGTATCCCAAACAGTGTTCCATATATGCATTTCTTGATATTCAGTGATATCTGGCAGTGGATGAACTCCGTAAATGTTGCGATGACCACTCTGGAGAATATTGCGGGTGCATTCTTCAGACCAAATGACATAACTGTGTGTTGATAAGATCCCCATTCTGTCACAAACATGGTCTTGTGTCTATCCTCCTGTGCTATCTTAATCTGATGGTAACCTGAGAATCCATCAGTGAATGAGTAAGCTTCGTGTCCCCCCACATTCTCCAACACTTCATCTGTGAACAGTGTAGAGAATGGGTCGTGTAGGCATGCATCCTTCAACTTCCTCAAGTCGATGCATATCCTAATCCCTCGTCCTTGTTTCTTGTCCTATACTACCATCAAGCTTATCCATTCTGATTCCTTGACTGGTTCAATGATGCTAGCTTCAAGCATCCTATCGATCTCATCTTTAACTTTTTATTTATATATGGGATTCAGTATGTAAGGTCATTGTTTAATAGGTCTCGCGTCGGATCTGAGTGGTATCTTCATTTTTCCTAATTCTCCAGCTATACCCTTCATCTCTGTAAATGTTGTGGGAAAAAGGTCGCTATATTCGCGCAACAATTATGTGATGCTTTCTAAGGTCTGCTCATCCCAGTAATCTCCAATGCTGGCTATTTTGGGTTGCTCAGCGGTTCTGATGTTAACCTTCTTTATCTTGATTGGCGCGGAAATGGCTTCTGATTATATGGGTGGTCCTTCCACATCTCTTTCGCCTTCGACTTCTTCAATATGAATATCGCATGGGTCATCTTCCTCTGGTGCTTCCTCCTGTACATGGTAACATGACAATAGTTCCTTGACTATCTTCTTATTCCGCTGTTGTTCTTATGTGATAGTTTCTATTTCTGGTTCTTTGATGAATATTAATCCTCTTATCCGTTTAAGGTCTACATCTATGTTGGGTTTCTCATGCTCGAATGAGAAAGTGACTGCGAAGTTCTGCTGCAATATTCGCCATGTTGTATCTCCTTTGTGCAATTCCTGGTCTATGTACCAGTTCGCTGGTATGCCATATAAAGTATGAATGAAGTGGTTAGGCCATTCCTCTAGTGGTGTCATTTTCCATAGCGTTCTACATGCCTCCAAGTGCTCTGATGGTGCTCTGTGTCCATCCTACTTCTACTGTTTGTTGTTTTTCTGTTCTGCACCAAACCTTATGCGCAGTAACTGCTTACATTGATACTTGTATGTGATAGTCGCTTTGTATGCACCCCACCATTTTGCAGGTGTGGCCTTAAGTGTTAAGTCAAGTGCTAGCAGTCTCTGGGTCTCTAACACTACTTCTTTGTATTGTGTCAAGAATGTTTCCAAATCATTTATTCTGTGGAAACTGGGTGGTTCTCTGATTTCTATGTCTATCCACTGTACTGCACGGTCTATTCTTGCATATATTCTCGTGGATACTTCGTGTAGTCTCTACTACCAGTTTTCTAACCCGATGTCAGAGTCTGTTGCACATGAAGTAATTCTCTGCCAACTGAGTACCCCATTCGCAGTTGGGTTTACGTAATGCTCATCGCACGTAGTTGTTCTGTACAACTGGCTAATATCTTCTAAGTCCAGGCAAGTGGGTTCTATGAACCTCTCCCCTTCTGATGGATCTAGTGGTGCTATGACCCTATAATCTCCATATTCAAATGTCATTTTACTTGTTTTCAAGTTAATTATGGCCTAGTTGTCAAACTCCCAATCCAGATCGAGTAGTGTCGGGTACGGTGTTGTGCCATCTACTATTTCAATGAATTCAAAGTCTGCTTTAGTACACACTCCATCAAGATCTACTGTTACTCCTTTTAGTCTACCTATTGGTAGGACTCTATGCTCATTTGCTATTTTTAATTGGACATTTGAGTTTCCCAATGTTGGCTCTCCCATGCATTTCCAGGTCTTCTTGGGTAGCACATTCACTTCGGATCCTAGGTCTAGTATAATGTCTCCCATATTGAAATCTCCATTGTTAGCATTTAGTCTAAATTTCCTACTTGTTCTTCTTCCGGTGTGTAGGTGATTGATGGTTTTTGGTTCTAGCTTTTCTTTTGTCTCGCTGCTACATTTATCTAGTATGTTTTGCAATATTTTCATAGATGAAGGATCACTTAATACTTTTACGCATGATTGAAAAAAACCTTTGATTGTACTGACTTGTCCCTTGGGTTTCATTCCGTTGGTATGATCCAATGATGGTGGCATATCATATTCTGAGACTTCCTTGACTAGTTGCGCAGTCGAAGTCGACGTGGTGTCCTCCTTCTGAAATTCTTGTCTGGCTTCCCTAAAAGTCTCATTTTCTTTAGGCACGTCAAACTGCTTCTTAGGGTCAATGTTTTTCTTTATCCATTGGTTATGTGCTAGTTCTTGTCGAACTGCATCATTTCCTATTTTGGTTCCTCCACGAGTGACTATGTTGATGTTTTTTCCATCATCTCTTGCTTCAGCTGAAATCCAATGAACATTTTGACTATTCTGGTTCCTCTTTTTCTGAATATTTACTAGTAGTGTCGAACATTCCTCTATATCGTGGTCCGATGCGTGACAATACATACAAGTCATTGGTAGTAGTGGACATTCCCGTGCATAATGTCCTGGTTTCTAACAATTGTGACATGTGACTGGTCCTCTACCATGTATGAAACCTCCTCTGGCTCATTTTGCTCCTCTGTAGCCTACGCGATCACTTCTTGGCGCATTATACTGTGGTGCCTGATTATATTGCGCGGTATTGTACTGGGGTTGTGTCGGGTTGTACTGCAGTAGTGTGTTATTGTAGGGTTCTTGCACAGTATTATACTGCTGCTACGGAGTGTTGTATGGGGTGGGGCTTGATTGAACTGGGGTGTTGCTTGCCTAGTCATCATTTCAACCTGTACTCTATATGCATCTGATGTTCTTTCCCACATCAACTCCATAGTTCTGCAATATTTGTCATCATGGCCCACTGACTTACAAAGGTGCAATATGAATTCTTTGGAATTGTCTGGTATTTTTGCATCATCATGCAGTGATAAGGGTCGTGACCTAGTTTCTTACATATTTCACACCATAATCCTCCCTGTGGTAGTGGGTTTGGCATACCTGTTGCCATATACTGTGTGAAGGTTGGACATTCGTTCTTGTGGTGTCCTTTCGTCCTACAGGTGGTGCACCAAATGACTTCTTGTTTGTCCTTGTTC
This sequence comes from Picea mariana, assembly GCA_032191745.1. Taxonomy (NCBI): domain Eukaryota; kingdom Viridiplantae; phylum Streptophyta; class Pinopsida; order Pinales; family Pinaceae; genus Picea; species Picea mariana. Next base: position 144,367 of record JASDQU010589773.1, read on the forward strand.
TTATTCTGGTTCAGCTGAAATGTTAAAATATTCAAATCCTCCTTCAATTCCTCAATAGTTGGGTTCATCTGTTGGTACTAGTTCTCTTCCAGTTGCAAGGCTTCCTGCAGAGCCTCTTCTTGCGTCTGAAACTTTTGCTGTCGTAAGGGATATTTTAGATGTGGGAGTAGTGAGTTGACAAACAGGTGTCGGTGTTGCATCTTGGTCAAAGGTATTTTATTTTTACCTTCAGTCGCTTGAATCTCTGATCAATCTCTCATATAGACTCTCCTGGTTTCTGTCTTATCTCGATCATCTCGTTCATGCACTGATCCTCTGAGCTCGACTTCTGGAACTCATTAATCAATAGCTTCTTAATGTATTCCAGTGTCCTCGTTGTTCGAGGGGCACTGTTTGTGTATAGACTCATGTGCCAGTCTAGTGCACGGTCTCATAGTGCGATCGCTAGCTGCGCGGGTTTGGTATCTTCATCCGTGATCTACTTCGCTTCCCAGATCTTTGCACAAATGAAAAAATTCTTCTCAGGGTCTTCTACTGCTTCTCCTCTAAACTCCGGTAATCTGATAGTGGGATCATGTCCTGCAATTATAAATACTGAACTACTACCTCCATCGCACGGTGTAGATACTTGAGTAGTACTTGCTGAACTGGCTCCTCCAGTTGTTGCTCCTTGTGTAGGTGTACTTCCTGCTGTCGGACTTCCTCCGAACTTCGGTTGTTTAAATGGTGGTGTTCTCTTTGGTGTATTGGTCGCACATGGGTTAATGGGTTCCACACTGACATTAATATGGATAGGATGGTTGCCTTCTCCTCCTGTTCTTGGGCCTCTCATCTTCCTCTCGTATGTTGTGCACAGGATTTCCTCAATCTACTCCACAACCTGGATATCCTCTACCTCTTCCTCATCGCTTTCCAATCCCTCCCTCGCGTCTACAGATCTCTTCTTGGTATTCACCTTATATTGGTAGGGTACTCCACTACACATCGCTCCTGATGATGCCAAGATCCACTTAATCTAGTCATCATCCATCAAGATTGGGTCCAAGGGTTCCTCCTCTTTCTTGCCTTTATCCTTACCTCCTTCCATTTATCCTCTCTCTGTCAGTGCTTCCCCCCTTCCCCCATGCATGTAGGGAAGTTTAGTTGTCTGATTCCATTATCATTACACCTTTGTTATATAGCAGTATCTTAATAGAAGTATACATTGATAGAATGTACCTTCCTATGGTTCCACGTAGAAATTCTTTCTCAGTTGCATTGTATGAATTCGCTGTGTCGACTGCAAACTCTTTGATGAAGCCTGCCATAATACTGTCGAGCCAAAAATCTACTGCGCAGGTTAATTTACTGTTCACCTGCTGTAACTGCTCAACCTGTACTGGGGTCCAATCTAGCTGTCGCATCCGGTTCGTCGCGTGGTTATCTTTCAACCTTAGTATCCACTCCTATAGTAGGTGGGGAAAATCACAAAAAAAGACTTCTTGTAAATCCGTAAACATGTATTTATCCAGATATTTGCGAGGTGTGATGGTAGGGTTTCTATTGTCTTTTTGGGAAAACTCTAGCTCTTTGGTTCTCAACTAGCCTTCGATTTCTGCTTTCGTGGGGTTCCAAGGTCTCAACATTCCCTTCTAATGGCTCAGTGGTATTCTTGCTTCACTCAGTCTTTTCTCATGCACTCTATCTCACCTACTTAGTCCTCTCTTGTTCCTCTTAACATGGCAACATAACCATTTGTTGGTTTACAACTGCTCTCTTCTACTACTTGAGTTGTTGACCCAAGGTTCATATCTTTCAGGTTACCAACAAAGCCTCTAAAACTATCGGCCCTCCTAGTAAACTAGCAGGAAACACAGTACACAGAATGCCACTACGTAGTCTCACCTGAGATAGCTTTAAATGGGTGGTTGTAAGACTCAGGTGTTTACAGCCTAGGATTGAGTATGAGATAGGGTTTTATTAACCAGTGACATGCGCTACGAGATATCAAGGTAATCTACTTATTTCTCAAGGGTGCACATTTCCATTACACATTTTAATTCTCGAGTAGCATATCTGTGTTCCATAAAAATATATTAACTCATTTATTAAGAAAAACAATAAAATGCTCAAAGAAAGTAAAGAGATGCATACATTCATCACATTACACAGATATTACCGTGATTCACCCCCTCTTGGGCTACATCCACAAAGATTTGGCTCTAATCTCTTTTATTATGGTAGTTCTGCATTTCCAGTGCCATGCGCTTACAATTCCTCTCTTATGGGTAAGATCTATATGAGGTGAACTAGATCGCACCAGGCTCTACAGCCTACTAACTAATCCTCAGATCTACCTCTCTCCTTCATTCTAGCTCAACAACTTACAAAAATGGTACATAACAATATTTCATAATGCCTCCATCCATGTATTACTCTACTGGAATGTTATAAGAACCCAAACCCTTACAAAACAATAAACTTACTGCAAATCAGATCTACCTTCTCTCCTTCATTCTAGCTCAACAACTTACAAAAATGGTACATAACAATATTGCATAACGCCTCCATCCATGTATTACTCTACTGAAATGTTATAAGAACCCAAACCCTTACAAAACAATAAACTTACTATAAAAACGCCAACCTAATATATAAAAACTCAATCAACCAACCTCTATATGATACCTGCGTATCTATATTTATACATTTCGGGCTCTTCATCCTTCTTACCGAAAATTACGAAAACCCTAACCCTACCGACGTTAGGTCTTCCTTCCATGCACGCGTGTTGTTCTTCCTCCAATTGTCTCTCTCCTTGTGCATGCTTTATTGCATGCGTGCATGTTTTTCTTTCTCCAACTGTTACTTCTATTTCTACACCCTTTCTTTCCCAGGATCGTCCTTCTTTCCACTTCGGCCTGGTGCCAACAACGTTGATGGAAAAAGCAAGGTGCATGTTCAGTGGTGTCGGGTTAGGGAAATAATTCTGGGTAGAGGCAGTGGGTATTACATGTTACCTGGTCAATAGATCACCCTCATCAGCGTTGGATGACAAGACTTCACAAGAGGTATGGACTGGTAAGGAACCTTCTCTCACACA
>JASDQU010589774.1:33598-47760 GCA_032191745.1 Picea mariana
TCCCGACGTAGAGGCCTTTATGCTAGAGGGGCAGTCGTTGGTTCCAACGATAGAGGATGTATACTTTCTAACTGGCCTCTCCAGAAGAGGGGAACCAACCAATTTTCGTATGTTTCCCTATGGGCCTCACAATATATCAGAGTTGATTGGACTCCATTGTGAGGCGGGTACAGACCGGATGAGCTCGCAAGTGCCGATAAGAAAGATCTCATACTTATCACTACAGGTGATCATGTTTCTCATCAGGAAGATTACTGGGTCTGAGGCTTTACATCAGGCATCTCGTGCACAGATGAACTGTGCAGTTTAGTTCTTAAATGCACATATTTTTTATTGGAGCACCACATTACTGGATTGTATGAAGAGGCAGCTAACAGACAGTTGGTTGCAGAATCAAAGGAACTTTGGGTTTGGGATGATTCTTTTCTCTTTATTATTTGAAAGAGTGCCCAGTTTCATCCCTCAAGAGGTGGTATGAGGGCATCAAGCCTCTCTTCCCATGATATGCAGATGGGAAGTGTTGTTGCCACGACAGGGGGAAGGAAGGACCAATGAGTCCTCTGATGATGACTTTTTTGCTTGGTTTTCATGACAGAATCCATTCATAGAGGATTACCCTTATGCTAGGATTGACTTCTCAAGAGATCCTGAGATACTAGTACCTCCCGATGAGGAGCGAGGAGAGATGGGTAAGCTTGCATTGTTTGTTTGACAGATATGTGTCTATTACATGCAAATGTGGGGCCAGTGTGACTAGTAGATTACGTGAAGAACAGGTGACGTCCTCGACCAGGGGCCGCACCTGCCGCCACAGGTGGACTAGCAGTAGCAGGAGAGCTTCTAGCTGGTGAGGCTGAGAGGGTTCAACTGCAAAATTTTACATCGCTCACTTGTACAGTCCCCATGGAAGATATTGAGGATCTGCCACCATATATGTAGCCTCACATAGTGGGGGCACCACAGACATGGATCTGTCCTTTTCGATGTTTGGATAACGTCGTTGATTATTACAACATGGCCCATCGGCCCTGTCCTTAGTTAGGCTGGACTTTTCACATGCTGAGGGCACTACTTGTATATTTTTTGAGGGAATAAGCCCCATGACTCGTTATTGGTTGTACTTTTTATTCGCTTGCGCCCACCTATGTACTCTGATGTTTTTTATATTATATATGAATTTTTATGTCTTTTTGTGGGTTTATGGAACACATCTAGTTTATAAATGTATTTACATGTGTGTGTGTATTTTTCCTTACATGTGTGCAATATGCCAATCTAATACATGATTAGCTAGGGTGTCTGTAACTTGATTCAATCTCCTAGGAACATGGCTATATGTAATGTAATCAAAGATTTGTTCTAAGAGGCGTACCCTAAGGAAATGTCGGTGTAGAGTAGGATCGTAAATGTAGTACACTCCATTTAAATGAGACACAAACAGTTGAGCATCTAAAAATACCCAAAGGCGAGAAATACCATGTGACAACATGTCACGCAGCAATTCTAGAACTACACTATATTCGGCAACATTGTTTGTGGTGTCACCTAAATAAATACCTCCTTAAGATAACAACTGGCCTTGAGGTGTGTAGATTACCCAAGCAGCGGAAGAAATCCTCCGAGTGTGTTGGCTCACGCCGTCCACAAACCCAACAAACACCTCTGATTCACTTGACATTTGCCACAGTGAAAAATATGACATCAACACGACACGTCCATAAAACCGAAAAGGGGATAAAAACTAGAACATGCAAAATGCACAGGAACTATACATAGGTTACAAAAAAATACCCAAGGTGACCTACCTACGAGTAATACTTCTTGAGGTAGAGCCCATTTCTAGGCTCCGCCAAAGCATTTCCCTCAAAGTATACCAGACGATAAGTGCCCTTATTTAGAGCCTCTTTTACAATGAAAGGTCTGAACCACATGGGTTTGAATTTGCCTTCCCCCAAGGATTCCTTATCCTAGTCATAGACCAGGACAAGGTCGCCTTCAAAGAAAATCCGAGGACAAATGGACCGATCATACTGACACTTGAATTTTTGTTTGTGAGCCTCATTGGCTAGGGCTGCATCACGATGTTTCTCATTGAGCTTCTCAAGGTATAATAACTGCTCTTCTAGTGGAGAAGTGTCTGGTAGTAATTGTAATACCAAATTTAGGGATGGGATCTGACATTCTATAGGAAAGACTTCTTCCAGCCTGTAAACAAGTTGAAAAGGTGAGAAACCGGTTGCAGTCTGAACAAACATTCGGTAAGCCCATAATGTCGAGTATAACATCAAATGCCAATTTGACTTGGCCAAATTGATCGTTCGTTGTAGGATGGTCTTAAGATATTTATTTACAGCTTCCACCTGACCATTTTCTCGGGGGTAGTAGGGTGACGAATGTTCTTTCCGCATCCCAAGATTTGATGTTAATTTGGTCATCGTTTGGTTCTGAAAGTGACTTCCATGGTCAGTGACAATCTCTCTCGGGACATTGAACCTTGCGATTACCTGGTTGAACAAAAAGAGAGTTGCATTCTCTCCATCATCTTTAAACATTGGCATAGCTTCGACCCACTTCATGAAGTAGTCTACGGCTACAATGATATAGTGATGCCCCCTTGCTGAAGGAGGGTTGCATGTAGTGTAATCAATTCCCCACTTGGTGAAGGGACCAACTGTGATGAAAGGAAACATGGGAGCGGGATGTGCCCTCATCTTTCGAGAGAAGATCTGACACGGGTGGCACTTCTTGACCGATTCGATGTAATCTTTGATTAGTGTCGGCCAGAAGTAACTAGCTTGTAAAATCTTTTGGGTTGTTTCCAACCCAGACAAATGACCGCCACATGCTCCAGTGTGGCAATCGTTAAGCATGATTTATGCTTCTTCATGAGTGAGGCATTGATGAAGAATGAAATCTACACCTCGATGATAGAGAGTGTCCTCGAGGATGAGATAGTTCTTGGCCTGATGACATATACGGCAATGTTCATCACGAGAACTAGAGGTGGGGTACATCAAATTCTGGAGATAGACAAGAATACATACATACCAAGGGTTCAAAGTTGCTATCAAAAACATATCTCCTTGAATAGAAAATTCTTCGAGCATAACATCACCTGACTCGACCGGAAGTTCCGAGATAAGTTCCACAAAGACAAACGACTTTTTGGATTTCGTCGAAATGAAATCTAAGTCAAATTCCTAGAGGATGACTATCCATCTACTAATATTTCTGTCAATTTTCCTTCATGTCAACACCTATTGAAACGGATTCACAATGGCAATGAAAATGGTCTTGCAAAACAAAACATAATGACGGAACCGTTGGACAGCATGGACTGCTGCCAATGCAAGTTTTTCTATATGAGAATAATTGAGTTCCGGTCCAACGAGGCCTCAGCTCAGGTAATAGATCACATATTCTGAGAGAAAATCATCTTCCTAAACTAAGACCATATCGATGGTTGAATCTGCTACAACCAAGTATAATAATAATTTTTTGTTATAATTGGGTGGCCAAAGCAGAGGGTAAGTTGTGAGGGCATGTTTCAATGCTTCGAAGGAGCATTGAGAGGCATCATCCCAATGAAAAGGAATGTCTTTTTTCAGTAAGTGCATAAATCCCTTTGTGATCTCGGCATAGTTGACGATGAAATGCCTCAAAAAGTTCAATTTTCCCTGTAGACTCTGAAGTTGAAGGATTGTTTGTGGGGGAGGCAACTGAACTATTGCCTCAACCTTGAGAGGATCGACCATGATCCCTATTGTTGAAACTATGAAATGTAACAAATGTCCCAATGTTACGCAAAACCTACATTTGTTTGAGTTCAAGCGAATCCATAAGTAGCGACATCGCTCAAAGATAAGTCGGAGGTTTTGTTGGCAGCCAATCCGCATTTTTCCATTATCTTATAAGCTGCCTACACCAATGTTTTGCAAACATCAATTTTTTGTCGCAATTTTTAAATCAATGACACTTTTATTTTCGCGACATTTACACATTTGCCTTCGCTTTGTTTTCACGACTGTAAGCGTGAAAAATTAGTCTTTTGAAGTCGCATTGAAATCATTATTTGAACTATCATGATCCTTCTTATCAATATGCCTATTGCGCTTACATTTCACTTATCGTTAGGTAGCTGGCAGAACTTTCGAACTACACTCATTAAACATTCTTGTATTGATTGTGTGACTTGGTTTCATTGAGTTTGTAATGCGTTGGCATTCGGATTTGCATTTTATTGGACCTAATTGACCATTGGTTTCATGAAAATACATAGGAGTTATGATTAAATCTTTCATGTATATCTTTTAATATAATGCCTATGTTTATGTTTTCATAACTATTGGTCTGTTGATTATATGAAAACCCATCGGAACATTGGTTAAACTATTGATATGAGCTAATACATTGGCACATGGTTAAATATTTGGTATTGGTTTCAAATTGAATGTTGATGGTTTAAAACTATGGCACAACGTTGATTGCGCGCGTTGGTTTATACATTTACCATTGGATTCATTGGTCAGCAATTGACTTGATTGTTGAACTATGCTATAATGGGTAGAATAGATATAAGTCGGAGGTTGTACCTTGGCAATAATTATTATGCATGGCAGAGATAAACTCCACCACCTTCACATGATGGCATTTATGCCTATCCCTATTCCCCATTTACCTTTGTTAGTTCGGGTAACTCTTCGTGCGCTCTGCTCCTGTGTGTGCTATGATCCAAACCCTGGACTTACCGTGTGCTCGGCTCCATGGCACCAGTCGTGCGAATTGAGCCAGATTATAGCCAAGCCTTGTTAATGTTCGACAATGCCCGAAAGGACTTGGAGGATAACGATTGGCTCACCTTCATGCAGCAATTTGAGGGTTTTAATCTAGTTGTGGTGCAACAGTTCACCCTGACTTTCGATGGCTGTAGAGCCAAGGTGGGTGACATCCAGTTGGAAATTGATGAAGAATTTATTAGTTCTAATACAGGGTTACCTACCAGGGGCCAGCGTTGGTTCAAAAATTCGAAAGTGGAAGAGGTTCCATGGCCACTACTGTTCCTCTCGCGCAAAGTCACCTCTTGTGACAAAGGTATGTCCATATCTTTGCTTAAACCACGATGGCATGATGTTTTGATGATAGTCAAGCAATTCGTGACCTGTGAAGGTAGATATGGACTCATTTTTCTCTACCACCTACGTTTGTTAATGAATTTTATGGGATACCCATTGAATATGCCCTTTTACTTTTAGTGCAGCCTATATAAAATAGCGAAAATGTTTAAAAGGGAGAAGGCTGACAGTAGCCTGTTCCACCATGGACTTATTAAACTTATCATTGTTTATCACTTGATTTTACATGGTGATAGCTGGAGAGCTTCCATCGCTCGAAATGGTTTTGATGACACAAACCATGTCTAGGTTGACAAGCCTGTGATAAATGAAACAAAGGTCCAGCCATTTGTGCCCTTCCATATCCTATTGCCCTCTCCTAAGCCTTCGGTAGACCCTGCTATTGACTTACCAGATGTTGGAATTGAGAAGGCCGAGGATATAAAGAGACCTATGAGCAAAAAGGCTAAGGCAAACCCTACTGCTAATGCCAAGGGTAAAATAACGCTCGGCTTATTTCGAGAATGGCTAGGAACAAACCGAAGCCCTCTCCTAAGTAAAAGCCTATAATCCTTAGTGAGGATTCGGACTCTGACGTAGAACGTTTCCTTGCCAGTGAATACCCCTACTCATAGGGTTTATGCCCCGAACCACCTTACGATTTCATGACAAATCTTCCCCCCTGCCTAAGGAAGGATCCCAGTTACCCAGGGATTAAATTGCCTAACGAAACCCTCAGCAATATGTCCAAACCCTCGCCTGCTCTTCTGAAACCTGGACAGTCGTCCTGTGACCAATGTGATTTATGGTTGGAACGATACTACATCGATGTTCCCCTACTCCAATCAAAAATGCAATCGCTGGAAATTCAAGTTGCAGTGTTGACCAGCCAAAGAGACAAATTGCGGGCAACTGATAAGAAGAAGAAGAGAACCAGCTCCATCGTTTTCAAGAATGTTGAATCGGTCACTACCGTTATCAACTCCAAATTGTTGTGACCAAGCCATCTACTCGCCATACAGGTATGGATTTTGATATCATTATTAATATAGTGATTGGAATTTGGTCTTCGAATAGCTCTGTTTATATTTCGAAATGGCTTTGTCATAATGTGTTCATCCTGTATATTTTTCTCTTTGCTAAAAATAAATGGAATTTCGTTTTAGTTACATGAGTTGATCATTCCAAGTATAGCCATTGATAGATTTTTATTGGATTCAAATAGTATTCGTTTGGATTTGATTTGTTCATTTGTCTAATTGAGTTAACAAAACTGATGGTTTGCTTTCAATTCAATTCGTTTTTACTCTGAACAGGAAGTTTTTCATGCTCAATTTAGAATACGATCATGTTTGAATTTGATTTCGTTATGGTTCATATGCTGTGATTGGGAAACGATTTCAATGAGTTTGGTTGTTACGATCTTGAAATATGTTGTGTCATGTAATCTTCTGAGAACAGGAATACAACTCTGTTCGGTTTCAATTTGGAAAGAACTACTCTGTTTCATATGAAAACAATGCTCTCATTTAAGCCTGTGTAAATGCGCCCGAATCGTGGAATGGTTTTGATTTGTAATAACTATGTTAAAATCTTAACTATTCAACTTGCTATTATTCTGATTGGATTATCCCATATCTTGAGTTGGCAAGATTGTTTTATGAGTTGGATTCGGATTATAATTGCTGCTCTGTTTGATTTTAAATTTGTAAAACGAATTGGTCGACCTAGGTTATTTCTATCAAAATCGGTTATAATTCGTTTGAATGGAACGATTTTGATCAAAGTCAATCGATCATGTTTTCCCAATTTGTAATAACAAATGATCAGATAATTATTACAAATTCTATTACCAATTAATTGATCCTGTTTGAATTGATTTTCACGCCAGCTTGAGTCAATCCACTTGTGGCATGAATCGTTTGCTATGTCAATACAGTTATAACGATTTGAAAATGATCATGTTGGATTCAATCATATCTCATGTTGATAAGGCAGCATANTTGTGGTAACAAACAAAACAGAGTACCCGTATCTCTATAATCAGTTGATCGATATTGGTCTTGTTTGATTTCAAAATGGGATAACAATTTCAATTTGTGATTCATTTTCAAATAAGCTATTGGATGTTAATTGAATTTAATTCCTTAAAAAGAGATTTTTAATCGATTTTAATGTTGATTCTGTGTCTTATTTAGACTAGCTACAGAATCGCAAGATTCTGTAGCTAGTCTATAGAATTAGATTTTTATTATTTTATTAATAAAGAATCCTTCTAACTTGTCCATTTTTTACCCTTTTCAGGTAAATTCGAATTTCATGGGATATGTTGGACAGGCTAGGGGAATATTTGTGTTTTTTAGTTTTATTGTAGGTTCCTAGTTTAGTTAAACTGGGGATATCTGCCCAGATTTATGTAAACAGTTTTGATAATTTCCATAGGGAGGTTTTACCCTGTGGAAAACCTATAAATAGTTATTATTTTTGTAACAAGGATCATCCTCACTTGTGGGAGAACCAGGCTATGGATTCCTAATACAAACTRAGACAGAAKTTGATGTTCTACTACAGCTTTCGCTTTCATAATATCAATCTTTTGTTTTATGTTTATGCTTATCAATTTGCACTTGATTAGTGACTAGTTTAGCTATCATAGTCTTTTGCAGAATGATATGACTTAATTAATGTGATCCATGTCTGATTTCTTTCAATACTTAAAAATACAAAAATTATTTGATTCAGTTAATGAATGACGGGTTTTTCTTCTTCATCAATTGGATTATTTTGTATAAGTCTTTGCATACAGGTTTACCTAACTGTTAAGATTTATAAATCATAAGATTGTTGTAAGCTTTCATGTCTTGTTTGTCCTGTAATCATAATTGAATAGCATTGTTGCCATCGTTTATGAGAAGCTCCTGGATAATTCGGTGTGGTTTTACTCCCTCCAATTAGCTAAGACAACCATCATACACAGGACAAATCTGGAGTGTTTCTCCAGGTCAGTTTGTGATTTATTTTTGTTAATTTGTTTAGTATATTTATTAGTAGTTTAGTTAGATATATGTTTAGTTAGATTTGTAGTTAGAATTAGTTTTTAAGTTGTTTAGTTTAGTTAGTTCATGTTTTATTTCTCGTTCATAAAAATATAAAATCAACAAAAAATATCTCTCTCTGTCTTAGGGAAGAACATAAATGAGTTTTTCAGGTTTTATTTAAATCTGTAAATTGTAGATATTGTACATTTTGTGAATAAGATTTATTTGTGTTAGTAGTTAGATAGTTAATTAGTTAGAGTTAGTATAGTAGTAGTTAGTAGATTGTATATAATAGAATAGTTAGATTAGTTAGTTTGTTTAACAGTTAGTTTTAGTTAGTTTAGTTTATTAGTTTGTTTTATTTAGTTTGATTAGTTTAGTTTGTCTTAATTGTTATTTTTAGATTAGTTATTATAGATTTGTTTTCTTTTTGTTTTAGGACCTTAGATCGGCTAACGGAGCCGCTAAACCCGTCAGGGTGGTTCATTCCAAACGGCTTGGGTTATTAGACAACCCCGGACCGGTTCCACTCTCCCAGTTGACGGACGGTCAATTTCGCCCGTCAACAGGTTTGTGGGATGATCAGCTCTATTACAAGAGTGTGATGCTAAATCATATAAATAGGCTTCGACTATATGCTTGAGATCATGGAAAGAAAAATACATGGCCCACTGGAAGGTAGCGCCAACGTTTTTCAGACCAAAAGACATCTTACGATACGTGAATGTACCCCATGAACAAATGAATGCATTTTTGTGTTGGTCTTTGGGTTTGATTTGTATCTGATTATATCCCGAAAAACCATCCATGAAAGAAAAGGCCTCGCAACCTACATACTCATCAACTATCTGGTCAATGAATGGTGTGGGGAAATTATCTTTTAGACAGGCCTTGTTCAAATCATGGAAGTTCATACATACGCGAATCGTGCCTTGTTTCTTGTTGATCGACATAGGATTTGACACCAATTGGGTCAAATGGATAGGATAGATAAAACCTGCTTTGAGCAGTTTCTCTACTTCGACCTTAATAGTTGTTTCTTTCCTAGGATTAACTAGACGAAGCTTTTGCAGAACTGGCTTGGAATCCAGATAAGTTGTGATTTCATGTTCGACTACTTTTGGATCAATTCTTGGCATTTCCTCGTAAGAACAGGAAAAAATGTCGCGGAATTATTTAAATAAGTCTGTGTAGATTTGAATCTCTTCAGGGGAACAATCATCTCCGATGAAAACATTCTCCATGACACTAGGGGTTCTGGAGATATTAATTGGTATAGTTTCATCGATAGTTGCCATATTACCCTTGGCATAAACCTCATGCGTAGCCAAGGGATTGATAGGACAAGGGCTATCTCCAGTCATAGTCAAGGTGAATTCCCCTACTTTGATTCTACTTAACTTTGGGAGGAAGTATGATCTATGATGGAGATCATCCTAGGGTTTTTGGAGATCATCCCAGGGTTTTTCCGGACTAGTCATTACTTCAATGATTGCTTCATCTTAGGGAAAGACTAAGTCTAACGAATCAGTATCAGCGAGGGAACCTTGAGCCCAAATAGGCTCTGGGATCAGATCTAAATCTTGTGCAGGAGTGGGATCGGTGTCGGCTGAAGCTTGCTAGACTAAAGAGTATGTTGCCTCTATTGCGAACAAGGGCATGGACATACCATGGTTCCCTGTCCCTTCCATCGTGGCCAATGGAGAAGGAAGAATCCAAGGATTATTGAAGTAAGTCATCAGAAATGATGAAACTTGGAAAATATCAACATTATGGTGGTCTGATATGAACTTGAAATCGCCTTGAGGAGGCGGGTAATCGAAAGCACCCATCAAAGGTGGGCACAAACCAACCCCTACATTGATGACGTCCGATTGGGGATTATCAATCATTGAGACCGTAGATGCCCCAATGAAGGGTCAGGTCAAGAGAAGGACAATTGATCAATGGTCATGATCCGGCCCTCATGTGGAAACAATAAGACTCGGAAAACTGTAGCGACCACTGCTTGCATGGCATAGGTCCAACTCCTACCTAACAAGAGATTGTAGTCAAGGGATGCGTTGACTACTTCTACCTCGACTCACATGGTCTTCCCTCCTAACTGCATAGGGAAAGAGGGGATGATGCCATGTGGTTGTAACGAATGACCATCGAAAGAGGTAAGAAGAGTAGGTGATGGAGACAAAATGGACTGGCCAAATGCCTTCCAACATGCCAATGACATGACGCATGTCGAGGCACCCTCATCAACCATTGTGCAGAAAATGTTCCAAGTAAAAGTTTTCATGGGATAAGCCACTACTATATGAAATGCTACATGGTAAGGGAGATGAGGTTTTAAATCAGTTGTATCCAACATGATTGCACCCGGATTACAAGTCTTGGCAGATCCTAAAGAAGCTAACAAAGATTTCCTCTGGGAAGGGAAGCTCTAGAGGACCTCCAAAGAAGACATCGCACAAGGGGTTTTAGACAAATCCTCCACCACATAATAGTTTTGGGTGGCCCTTGCATTTTAGTTGTGAGAATATTTCTTGAATGCTCCTTTTGGGATGTGTGTCATTGTTTCACCCAAATTTTTCTCGATCTGGAGAGGAATAGATGGGATTTCAGCTTCTTTACCTTTCTCAGAGGTTCTTGGCTTACTGTAGTCATGCGCTCTAGTCGATATAAAATCATCACCTTTCATCATATACACATTCGCGGATGCAGGATTGTTCAAAGACAGAGAGGGTCCTTGACTTCCCCCTTCTGTGCTTGTAGAGGCTTGGGTTAGGTTTTGCCCATGTTGAAATGGATTCGTTAACACAGTAGGTTGTTTTTGTGACACAAACTTTTGGGATTTTACAAGTCGAGGACACTAATGGGCCGGGTGGTCTTCCACGCATAGGTTACATGGATACTTCGCCTTACATTTTTTGGTGTTGCCCCCACCAGCATTATTAGTGGGTTTCTTATCCCCCTTACCCTTCTTACATTGTTTTTTCTTTCCATCAGGCTACTAGATGGCCTTCAGATTTGTCGATTGCACACTATGTACATCTGATGTTTGGCTAGGGGGAGCAGCCGAAATGGTAGTTTGGTTGGCCGCTGTGTGTTGTATAGACAATTTCTGCAATTGTTTTGTCAATTTTTCTGTGGGCTTTGTTTGTGTGGAACCTAAAATACCATCAGCATGTGGTCCAACTCTCTGTCTAGTTTTATCAAGTATGGATCATGGTGCATCCGAAAAAACCTCGTACAGTAAACTAGACTGAGAATAAATTATCTCAAGATGTTGAGCTCTCATGATGGCATCTTCTTCGGAAAACACTCCTGACATTGCGACATCTTTGGATAGATGTGGGACCAAAGACTTAAGGAACCACTCAAGAAGGAATGTTGGTGGGACTGGTACCTTGATCAAAATCTTTTGGCGTCTCCATTCTTTAGTCTGTTCAAAATTGGCCAGCAATTATGTGCCAACGTCGTATCTCACGGTAATTGGAAATGGTTTAGGAACGCCATTGCCAATTCTCCAAAGGAAGAATATCTCGAGCAGTCGAGCTCAATGTACCATTTTGTAGCACTCCCAATAAGAGTGCGTTGAAACAATCCCAATTATACGGAGTCATCTTTCAATGAATTAGACAAGCACCAAAGATGGAAGGTGGTCACATGATCCCCTAGATCTTCGTTAGGCTTGGCTTCGAACTTTGGTATGTCCAAAGGAAATTTCATCGGCATAGGGGTCCAACGTGGATCGTGACAGATGGGGTCATTCAAAAACCTTGTCAAGTCTGGAAAATGTAAGGTTGCCAAGAAAGGTAGTTTTGGTTGTTGTTGATAACCATGGAAAAAGGGACCTGGAGTTTGACTGGCACCAGGTTGCCAGGAAAAGTTGGGTTGCTGGCTAGGATTCTGGTATAAACCGTGGCCTTGACCAGCATATTGATTCAGCAGAGACATCATCAGTTGGTTCCCATAATAGGACGTAGATGGTTGGGCATGGTGTGCATTAGAAGGGCTTTTTGAAGGGTTTCCCCATACCGATCCCATGGGCATAGGTCCTGTGCCTTGACCGGGGTTCCATTAGTTGTGAAAGGGGTTGCCCCCAATTAGCATTCCTGACGAGGGAACTGATCCTTGCCAATAGTTCCAAGGTCCTGGTCTGGAAGGAATTCCTGAGTTTTCCCCCTGTACAGGACTAGTACCCTGCACAGGATTTGGTTGTCCATAACCAGGGTTGTCCTAGTCGAGAAAGCCGTCGATGAGAAATTTTTATTACCAAATGCTCTGAAAAAAGAAAACAATGTCAAACCTACCAGCATATTATGAGAAGGTAGTCCTTGACTCCCAACTCCAAATGAACTATTGAGTATGTTCGACCCAGTGGAATGCTGGTGAGATCCGTCGAGTGAAGGGGACAAAGGAGGTATATGACCTCCCCCATAATGGAAAGCATTATAGGAGGTGGAAGAGCCTCCCATGGATCCTTGTAGAGGAGTGTTAGAACTCCTTACCCCTAGACCTAAGGTTTGTAAAGTGGATAAAGAAAGTATAGGACTCGTACATGAGCTAGGCATCCCATATGAAAATGGAGGTCATGTCGCATTGTAGGTGGAGGGAGTAGTAGCCTCTTTCATTGAAAGACTTGGACCACTACTCGAGGTAGAGGGGATCGAGGCCATGGTGTTCCGGACTGGTGACGGTGGGTTCGAAGGTAGAATACCCCCGGTGACAACAATCGTGGCGGGAATATTAGGATTCCCAGAAGAAGAGACAACATTTGCTTCCATTACTGCCTGCTTTAAAGGTGCCAAAATGTCCTTTAACATAGGTTGGTCAAGTGTGGTTTCATGTGACCCAGTCGCTTCAAATGACCCTTGTTGGTCCATTTTTCGTCTTAGAGGTGGTGGGGGTGGCTCCAGTGTAATCGGTGGCAGGACCAGAAGCCTTCGTGACCGGCGAAGCTCTTGATCCTCCACTGTGTGATAAGATCAACGAAACTCTAGGGATTTCTACTCGTTCAACAAAAATAATCACACACTAGAAAAATTCCCTATAAGATAAAACAAGAAAACACTAAACTAGTTG
Source organism: Picea mariana (assembly GCA_032191745.1). Lineage (NCBI taxonomy): Eukaryota > Viridiplantae > Streptophyta > Pinopsida > Pinales > Pinaceae > Picea > Picea mariana. The sequence continues at coordinate 46,827 of JASDQU010589774.1, forward strand.
GAAGAATAGTTACAACAACCAACACTAGAGCAACTTACCAGTGCAAGTGAAACTTGAAAACGGAAGCACCCTCTAGGTATACTCTGCAAAGTGTGGCCCGATGTATGTCCTAGGCACCATGGTATACCCCCGCAGTCACCTGTGTATGTCACTAAAACAGATAGGAAACTAGGTTGCCACCACACGAACAGTCACCAGGCGGGTACAATTGACAGTCGGGTAGACCACAATGAGAAGGGTATCAAGCCCAAAACCCGTCAAAGGTATCAAAAGAAAGTGGTTCATAAGACAACTGAGGACCTCAAACGGATTCGATACCCACAAAGCTCTATGGCAAATGCAATCAATAGAATCCCAAGACAAGCCCTCTATATGTGTTCTCCACTACGATTGGTCTGGCTTTGTAGGGGTTATCTCAGCTACCTTTCCGCACGTGACCTCGTGTTTATCCCCTGTGTTAGAGGGGGGTGCCAGATAACTTTCACAATACTAGACTTGGACACTCCCTAACTCAAACTCCAAAGTTTGATTTAATGGCCTTGAAGAGTTTCCTCTCCAACCTAATTCAAGGCCCTAACCCTAAACTAGTTGGTTGACTCTACAAACATAAAAATTCTAATTAATTTCATATTTAACATTAATTTTTATGGCTTGTACTAAGTCAAAGGTTATGAAAGTGAACCTAGTGATGTTTTGAGAGACAAAAATAAAGATAAACAAAAAGTTGGAAACAAGATAACTTCTTCTTGACAAATTCATATTTGCTCTTTTAAATTCTTTAACCAACTTTTCAAAATAAAAATTCCTAAGATCTTTGAACAACAAACTCAAAACAGAATTTCACTCAACTACGAGCTACTTATCGTGTAAGTAACCATCAAGAACTTATGAAAGCAAATACTTTTCCTGGTTACTAATGCACACCAACAACTAT
>JASDQU010589775.1:25254-35348 GCA_032191745.1 Picea mariana
TGCAAAAAGCAAGCATGAACCACCGAACCAGCAACGCCGCTAGAGCATAAAAATTTTAAAAACAGAAGAAAATTTCTTGTAACAAGCCTGTTAAGTAACCATTCAACGCTACCAAGCCTGTTAGGTAAACATTTAAGTCTGTTAGAAATGCACTGTAAACATTTAAGAAAAAATTTAATGTGGCAGGACTCTGACGTATCCCAAAAAGAAAAATTATATTTTTTGTAACAATATTTCGAACACCACGGAATGTTTTGGAAAGCCAAACTTTGGATATGCCACCATATCTAACATTGCCATAAATTTACCTAGCATAAAATGGTAAACCAAACATTCGAATTAATGCTAGCATTAATCCACCATCGACGAATGCATAACAAAATATATGATTCAAAAAAGACCATATACGATCAAATACTTTGGATATGCCAACATATATAACATTGGGAATAGCGAAGCTGACAATAAGACCTCCAATCCCTTGTCCAATCATATCATGACAAATATAGTACTTTTTTTATATAAAAATCGATGTTTTCAATTCCCTAGTTCCAACAATAGATAATATGGAAATATTTGTGGTCAAAGGACAGACTAATATGAAGTCAATGATTTATCGATCGCTATAGTCCCTCTACACCTACAACAGGGACTAATAAGATCTTTGGCCAGTTAAGGAAAATCCGTAAATTATCATCATTTATTATTCCCATATAACAAAGCATGAAGTTTCATGGCTTTCTCCATGAGAAAACGGTGCAATAACCATTATTAGTACCAAATTTATAATATCGCTTGATTTTTTCATATATAAACATATAATTATATATAATAACCATCATTATTGAGAACAAATTTACAAAATCATTTGAATTTTTCATAGTCTCTTAAAATATATCAACAAATTTACAAAATCATTTGAATTTTTCATAGTCTCTTAAAATATATCATATAGTATTAATATTTAATATAATATATATATATATATATATATATATATATATATATATATATATATATATAATACTTCTTATATTTTTTCATATATAAACATATAATTATATATAATAACTATTAGATTTTATCCTTCTTAGTTTCTGATGCTCTAGTTCCCCCTAGTATTCCGCTTCCCATAGAAATATATTCTTCACCTCTCGCTTCATCTCTGGCTCCGAAGGCCACACAACCTACTTCTCCTCCCACCTTTCCACCCACTATCAACCTCGAGTCCTCTACTACCCTTCTCGGTTATCAAGAATCTGTGGAAACGGACTCATCCCTAAATGAGGTCCTTGACTCCCTCTTACCTTACCTGTAGGACAAATCGTCCGCTATCCCCCTACCTGCATACTTGGGTAAGTCAGTGTATAAAAATTTACCTAAAAATGGTACAGCCAGCACCTCCCATCCAGTGGGTTTGGACATGGGAAAAGAATATGCCCGGTCACGTGGCCTGGGGATTGAGTACTCACCAATAAAAACCTGTAGCACCAGGAAGAAGGCCACCCCCTCATCATCCCTATTGCCTTTTTTTGTTTCTCCTCACAAGGAAAATGGGGCACTTAGAGCAGTGAAGGCCCTGGCAAGGGCTAGATAATGATTTTTCTTTCCCTCAATCTTCAAGGGGTGGGAGGCTCCCTTAAAACGGCCTCTGTGAGATGCCTAATGGACAAGACTCATCAGGACATCATTTTATTACAAGAAACCTTAGTCCCTGAACAAAAATCTAAATCATTCATGGGTGGCCTCCAACCATCATGGGTTACATGTGCGGTAAACTCTGTCGAGACCTCGGGTGGACTCTTGGTTGCTTGGGATCCTGAAAAATTTGTTCTGATACCTTATCTTTATGTTGGTGTCACATTATGTACAGGTCATTACATTGCAAATAAGAGGAAGTCGTTAATTCTAAAAACATATAGCTCGTGTGTGGAGAGGAGGATCTTCTGGAATGCGGTAGAGGAAAGCGGAATTATGTCACATAAAAATATTATTATAGATGGTGACATGAATTTCACTATTTTTTCTAGTGAAATCTGGGGAGGATCGACACAGGATGGGCCACTATCTGATTACTTTAAAGCTCTTTTTCAAAACAACCACTTGGTCGATGTACAACTGGATACTATCGTCCCTACCTGGAGGAATGGCCGTCAAGGAAATAGCTCTATAGAAAAGCAATTGGACAGGTTCTATGTATCAAAAGAGCTACTTTCAGAGGTTGGTATACACCGCTCTTGGGTGGAATATCCCTTTATATCTGATCACGCCCCTATTCTATTACAATTAGAGAACGGGCCTAAATATAGACCTTACCCTTCCAAACTGAATCCACAGTGGTTAACAGAAAATGACTATATTTCCCTTGTTCACGAGATATGGTTAGATCCACGATATCTAGGCAAACAGTGCAAAATCTTTTGGAAACTAAAGGATTTAAAAACAAGGACCAAGCTTTGGATCAAGGAAAAGAACATGATTTCTCATCGGAGAATGGAAAAGTTGGAATCTGACATAAATGATATTTTAAGTCATCGGGTCAATGGTGAACTAACACATGATACTGAAAAGTCATTAATACATATGGAACATGAGCGAAATAACCTCCTAAGAGCAAAATATGAACCATGGAGGTAGCGTAGTAGAGCTATTTGGATTAAGGGAGGTGATCAAAACACAAAATTCTTTCACCAGTTTGCCAATTATAGGAGAAATAGAAAACACATTTGGGAAATTGAAGATTCCTCGAGGCATCTACACACTGGTCAAAAGAATATTAAAACAGAGGCAATGAGATATTTTAGCAATTTTTTCAAAGCACAAGATCAACCTTTATCCTTGGAACAATGTAGACTTGTCGGACTCTTTACACACATGGTTACATATTTAGATACAAACTCTCTAGCTCGTCCCGTCAGCATAGAAGAATTAAAGGATATGTTACACTCCTTTAAGAAGGATAATAGTCCAGGTCCCGATGGATGGACCATGGAGTTCTTCACCGACTTTTTCGATCTTGTGGGGAGCAATTTGTTGGATATGGTGGAGGAAACTAGAACTACTAGTCAGATAATCAGTAGTATAAACTCTACCTTTATTGCTTTGATTCCAAAGACAAACAAGACATCAACCTTCAACGACTACAAGCCCATCTCAGTCTGCAATCTTGTATACAAAGTAATATCCAAAATTATTGCAAATCGCATCAAGCCCATACTATCCAGTTACATCTCTACAGAACAACTCGGGTTCCTAAAAGGATGACAGATACAGGATGCCATAGGCACAACACATGAATGTCTTCATAGTATCAAGAAGAAGAATATCAAATCTATTATCCTGAAGCTCGACTTACAAAAATCTTATGATTGTATTGCTTGGGACACCTTGTAATTGATTTTATTACAAATAGGTTTTGATGTACAATTCTCCAATTGGATAATGAGTTGTGTATCCTCCACCACCTTTGCAATTCTAGTAAATGGGGAAGTGACTGATTTCTTTAGGAGCAGCCAGGGTTTACGCCAGGGTTGTCCTCTATCCCCATTATTATTTATCTTGGTAATTGAAGGAATCAGTTTACTACTAAAAGATAGCAAGGCAACTGGGAAGATCACAGGTATTAAAGTTTCCAGGTTGATAAGGATAATACACATCTTATTTGTTGATGATATATTATTAATGACAAATGCATCCTTAAATGAATGGAAAGAAATTGAAGACACTATAAAAAAAAATTGCAAAGCCTTCGGGTTAAAGGTTAATATACAAAAATCCTCAGCTCCATTTGTCGGTTTATCGGATGCTGAAATAAATCCTTTTAGGAATATTCTTCCATACATTTTTGCTCCGCTCTCCACAGGTTTCAGATATCTTGGTTGTTATATGTCGATGAGTCCCCATAGAATTTCAGATTGGAATTGGATTTTAACAAAATTGGAAAACAAAATCGATCTCTGGTGCAACATATGGTTGTCCATGGGTGGACATTACATTTTAGTCAAGTCGACACTAGAAAGTATGCTAGTTTACTGGTTGTCCCTGGCCATCATCCCTTGTTCAATTTTAAACAAGATTAAGAATCTCATGTATAACTTCCTTTGGAGGGGGAACAAGGACCTCCCACATTTACATCTATGCAGATGGATGTCTCTGGCTAAACCAAAGGGTCATGGTGGCTGGGGATTTCGTAATATTTTTCTCTTTAGTAAGTCTTTGGTTGCAAACACTCTATGGAGGGTTCTTATAGGCGTTGGTATCTGGCATGACGTCATTAAGGACAAGTACCTATCATCGACCACAATCGTAAATTGGCTCAGGTCTCCATCATTTTCCACGACGTCAACTTCCAAGATCTGGGGTGGTTTACTGAAATCAATTCACTTGATAACAAACTTGTTCAGCTGGCTTCCGGGATTTGGCCATCTAGTGGCAGTTGGCAATGATAAAAATATGGGATTGGAGGACAACTCTTTCCTCTCATCGGATTTGATTACAGTCTTAAATCAAAATAATATCACAGTTCTCTCTCAGGCATGGAAAAATGAGGAAAGATCTGGGCTTTCTCCTAGCTGGTACAGTTATACAGACCTGGACCTCTCTGGCCCGCTGGCTATAGAGTGGGATCAATTCTTAAAATCCATTATCAGTTCCGATGTTTCCATAGGGAACGACAATGATAGCCTGATGTGGATGGGAGGGAACCACTTTGGTATATTAACAACAAAAAATGTATACATGGCATATATTTCTACACAGAACAACAACTCAATTAAAGGGTGGAGGCGTGGTATATGGAAATGGGCAATTCAACTAAAAATAAAATTATTTTCATGGCTGGCTATTGAGGGGAAGATACACACTTGGGAGAATCTTCAGAGGAAATAACGGGAAGGTCCAAGTCACTGCTCACTCTGCAAATGTTCTACTGAAGACATAAATCATTTATTTATCTCGTGCTATTTCACCCTCTCCATTTGGCAGAGATTAAAAATGCATCTACACCTAAATGATATTTGGAAGGGCTCCTCTATAATGGATTGTTATAATCACTAGACAACAGATAAAACAAACATTCCTTTCTTCATGGCCCTCTTCTGTTGGTTTCTTTGGTTGGAGAGAAACGTTGTTATATTTGAGGACACTTCTTCATTTGACAGATGGGTTTTCATTAAAATTTTGGGTGCTCTACAGTGGAAGTCGGGCATACAAAAGTCTCCCCAAACACCTCAAAGCAACTTTACATACCGTGAAGGATACACCGTAGCATATTTTGATGGGGTTGCCAGCGCAGATGGGAATCTTTGTGGCGTAGGGGGGTTTTTTAAATCCCATGGATCCAAGGTTACGAGATGGATTTTGAATTGTGGACATGGTACAAACACAAAAGCTGAACTATTGGGGGTCTGGGCATCACTGACCGTAGCACATCATCTCTCATATAACAAACTATAGATCCTTGGCGATTCAAAGGTGGTCATAGACTGGCTGAACAAAAGAGGCAAATTACAAGCTTGCGCCATTGAGAACTGGAAGGGTAAAGTTCTGGGCCTATTAAATTTGTTTCAGGATATAAGCTTACATCATATATACAGGACACACAACATGGAGGCAGACATATTATCAAAGAAAGCCTTTATGGAACCGGAAGGCAGGATCACCTTATACAGCTAGGAAAATGGCATTGAGAGCCATAGAGAACACATCTCCCTTTCCTAGTCTGGCCTTATGTAAAGGTCCTAGTAGATACTTTTTGTTATGTTATGTCCATTGCTTTTGATACATTATCATGGTTTTGTATAATTTGTGGTTACTTTTGGTTGAATTTCTATGACTCAAGTATAAGTCACTTTGGACTAGGTATGTGATCCTCGAGTTGTAAAGTTATATTTACTAGAGAAATTTTCTTTTTGGAAAAAACTATTAAATTTTTTCAAATATATATATATATATATACAATATTTATTATTATTGACAATAAATTTACAAAATCATTTGAATTTTTCATAGTATCTTAAAATATTAATATCAAATTTACAAAATAATTTGAATTTTTTTATAGTTTCAATTATAAGTACTGAATTTACAATACCTCTTGATTTTGTCAAATATAAACGTATAATTATATACAATAACTATACTATTATTGACAATAAATTTACAAAATTATTTGAATTTTTCATAGTATCTTAAAGTATTAAGACCAAATTTACAAAAACATATAATTATATACAATAACTCTTATAATTTTTTATATGTAAATATATAATTATATACAATAACTATTATGAGTAATCAATTTACAATACCTCTTAGAATTTTTCATATATAAATATATATATACAATAACTATTATAAGTACTCAATTTACAATACCTCTTGATTTTTTCAGAGATAGACATATAATTATATACAATAACTATTATGAGTACTCAATTTACAATATCTCTTGATTTTTTAGATATAAATATATAATTATATACAATAATTATTATTGACAATAAATTTATAAAATTATTTGAATTTTTCATAGTATTAGTCAAACCAAATTTAAAAAACATATAATTATATACAATAACTATTAGATTTGTTCTCGTATATATATATATATATATACAATAACTATTATGGACAATAAATTTACAAAATCATTTGAATTTTTCATAGTATATTAAAATATTAATATCAAATTTACAAAATAATTTGAATTTTTTCATAATTAGTAATTATGAGTACTCAATTTACAATATCTTTTGATTTTTTTTAATATATAAAGTATAATTATATATAATAACTTATTAATAATAAATTTACAAAATTATGCCCCGGATGGGGTGATATGCGGTAGTTCCTTGACATCGGGCTTAGCACTAAGCCACAGCATAAATGCTGATGGCCGCCACCCACCAGCCCTGCATTTACGATGGTAGACGGCCATAACAACAGTTATACGGTGGAGGGACACCTCCCTCGCGCGAACACTCTCACTCACAGCGCCCTCAGCATGACAGGGTTTATGGATGGCCAAGTGACTTCGGCCTTTGGCAATTTGTTTTTTCATGTGCCTGGACAGAGTAGGTCTGCTATCGCCTCGGCTCTCCTCATCGTCTGGGAGCTCTGGTGCATCCCTATATCCTTTTCGTCCCGGATTACTCCCATCTCGCTGCATCCTCACTGTATCGTCATCTATTCCCTAGCAATTATGACTAGAAAGCGGGGCAGGCCTCGCCGTGGCTCGACCTGGTAAACCCACAAGGCGCAGCGACAAAGGAAGGAGAAGCTGGAGCGTGCTCTGGCGATGGCGACCTCCATTCTCCGAAAGAAGGCTCAAGCTGAACAATTGGCTCTGCATGCCATCATTGTGGAGACGGGAGCCGGATGTAGCAGCAAAACCACGACAATTAGGCCTGGAGATAGGCAGGAGGATGGTGTTGTGGACGCGTTTCCCACCTGTTACGTGGAAGAAATTCCGTTCATGGAGGACTTGGCAACCACCCTGGAACCCCAAGCCATGGAGGCGAAACATCGGGATGGAAGCGGCCCAAAAATTGCTCTAGCAGACGACATCCCTAGGTGCATTGTTGAGGAAATTCCCTGGCCGAGTGACTACAGCCCCACCAGCCATGATATGCAGGCAACAGTCGAGGAAGAAACACAGGATAAAACCAGAGCAGAAGCGAACGAGGATAAGAATAGCTCAGCGAGGACGAAAGAAGTGGATGGTGCAGAGCTGATGGAGCTCGAAGCTGGAACTGGAGCGACCATGGAATTGAGGGATGTATCCCTCAACGATGTGGGTAATGGCTTGCATGGCTCTTTCCTCCATGTAGAGCATATGGCTCTGGTGTTCGAACTCCGAGGCCACATGGCAGACCTGAAGCATAGAGCCCTTCTCATGGGCCAGCATATGGACCTGCTCCTTGACGCGTACTCCAATGCTCCAGCTAAGCGGAAGTGCCCTCTCTGTGTGCAGGCATTTGCCATCCTGGTTGGGTCCACGTGGCAGACAAGCAAGGGCGACAGGTCACCAGGTATCTAGGTCTTCTATGCTTTTTCTGTTTCTTAGTTTTATCATGCTACTGTTACATGTTCACTTGGACTATAGCCATTTGTCCTGGTTTCCTCTGGGCAGGACATATGCTATTTTGTTTCTTGTTTCTATCATGCTACTGTTATATGTTCTCCAAACTATGCTGGTTTTCGGTAAACGACAGCATTTTTGGTGACTCAGACCTATATCTCTGTACATTTTGTCAAAGTTTCTTCGATAACTTAATATAGTAGGTTCCCCTTTTTTACTCAAAAAAAAATAAAAATTTACAAAATTATTAAATTTGATTTTTTCATAGTATCTTAAAGTATTAAGACCAAATTTACAAAAACATATAATTATATATAATAACTATTAGATTTTTTCATATAATAATAATTTATTTTTAAGGTCACGGCCAAGCCAACACCGATTTGATTGGTAAAGTCTACAAAGATATACATACCCTACCCCCCTCTGGATTTGAACCCGTGACCTCTTAAGAGGAAACACATGTTCTTAACCATTAGACCCACTCAATAAATATATAAGTATATACAATAATTACTATTGACAATAAATTTACAAAATCATTTGAATTTTTCATAATATCTTAAAATATTAATATCAAATTTACAAAATAATTTGAATTTTTTCATAGTGTCAATTATCAGTACTGAATTTACAATACCTCTTAATTTTTTTTAGATATAAAGTATAATTATATACAATAACTTATTGACAATAAATTTACAAAATTATTAAATTTGATTTTTTCATAGTATCTTAAAGTATTAAATCCAAATTTACAAAAACATATAATTATTGTAGATTTTTTCATATATAAATATATAATTATATACAATAAATAACTATTATTGACAATAAATTTACAAAATTATTTGAATTTTTCATAGTATCTTAAAATATTAATATAAATTTACAAAATAATTTGAATTTTTTCATAATCTCAATTATGAGTACTGAATTTACAATACCTCTTATTTTTTCAGATATAAACTTATAATTATATAAACCATTATTGACAATAAGTTTACAAAATTATTTGAATTTTTCATAGTATCTTAAAGTATTAAGACCAAATTTACAAAATAATTTTTTATAGTGTCTTAAAATATATCATATAGTATTAAAATTTAATACTAATTGAATTATATATATAGATATATATAACAACACTCTAAAAAAATACAAAGGCATAAGTGTTTTTTATAAAAAAAAAAAACATAGAGTTTAAGGTTAAGCAGTTAAAAAAGGAAAATTTAAAGATATGGAAGGCTATCAAGTAGAAATCTTAAAAATTGGAGGGTCTATCCTCATCTCTCATATCCAAAAACTCTCTAATTAAGTAGTCAAGTAGGGTTTCCCTAAACCTTGAACTCAAAGCCTCATTGTACCTATTTTTAAAAGTGGAGATCAAAGGACCACTATGATTTGCTCCCTTTTAGCCAAGTTATATGGGATTATTTTGTAAAAAAAGATTAGCATATGGATAGAAACCCATGGAAAAAACCAACAAGACTAGATTTAGGAGTTATCGTTCAACTATGAACCACCTTGTTATGCTTAGGAGCAATGTGGAGGAGTGCCACAATAATAAACTTAATCTCTTGTGTTATTTCGTTGAGTTTAGAAAACCTTTTGACACATTGCCTAACCTTTAGAATAGATTAGAAGAGTTAAAAGTTCATTTTGAGTTGAGAGCTATTGTGATAAGGTTGTACGACAACATTATTGCAAGTCTAGGAACACAGAGGGATGGTCAAAAGAAATCAATTGTAATATAGGATTTAAACAAGGTTGTCCCATATCCCCTATCATTTTTGGTATATGCATTGATAGGTTAGAGCGTTGCTTGGAAGAAGTAGGTTGTGTTGGCCCAACTCTAGTCGATATAGTCATCATCATTTTTCTGTACACTGATGATATCGTTCTTATGGCAAGGAGTCTCTATGATCTCGACAAGTAACTAAAAATTCTCAAAGATTTCTTCTCTGGTATGGGTATGACTGTTAACACTAACAAAATGAATGTTATGATAATT
>JASDQU010589776.1:25316-35457 GCA_032191745.1 Picea mariana
AGGGCCACCCTTTTGTACCCAACCAAGTTGGTATAGGGATGGATGCAAAGTAGTGGATAGTTGGAGGCATTATACCAATTCCTATGACACGAGGTTCTTTTGGATACCATTGTCCATAATGAGGGTGGAAAATTCGTGCTTGATCTGGAAATTATGGGAGAAGAGAGGATTAATAGATGTGCTTGTTTCATTGGAGGTCATTAAAATGAGGGATGGATCTACTTAAGTAGGGTTATCAAGGGAAACCACTTCAAGATTTCTAGGGGATTCGGTCGGAGCAATCTCGACAAACAAATTTTTATTGCTGCGCAGATTCTTAAGTGCACGGTAGTCGAAAAAATAGTTTGAATTGGTCTTATGGAAAGAACACCAGGACGCATTATGGGGTGAGGCAGGGAAGCACTGTGGGCCAGCTGATGGGAGGGTAGGACAATTACCATGAGTGGATGGTCCGACTTGAGCCTGAGGAGAATGGATTTGAGGTGCCACCTTACATTCCATGGTCAAGGCCCGAAGAAAATACTTGTCCAAGGAAGGACTGTCGAACATATCTACATCACGACATATGATTAGCAATAAGACAAAATTGAACTTGACAATCAATACCTCTTCTGGATTAGTGATGTGGAGATGGATGCACATTTTGTAGAAGATGTTGATGTATCCTTGGATGGAATGATTAACAATTTTTCAAAGCTACAACCATATGGCGAGGAGGTTCTAGCGATATCCCATTGGGTAGAAGCGCTCTCGGAGAGCCTAGTAGAATCCATCCCACGGTGTAATGTGTGGTGTCTGTGTCTCGATTGAGTCACCTCTATCCATGACCCAGAAAATTATCTAGCTGAGTGTCCCACAATGTTTGTGCAATTCCCTCGAGTTGCATATTGGCGATCTGAAGCTTCATGGTTTTTTTCNTCTTAAGTGCACGGTAGTCGAAAAAATAGTTTGAATTGGTCTTATGGAAAGAACACCAGGACGCATTATGGGGTGAGGCGGGGAAGCACTATGGGCCAGTTGATGGGAGGGTAGGACAATTAGCATGAGTGGATGGTCCGACTCGAGCTTGAGGAGAATGGATTTGAGGTACCACCTTACATTCCATGGTCAAAGCCCGAAGAAAATACTTGTCCAAGGAAGGACTGTCGAACATATCTACACCACGACATATGATTAGCAATAAGACAAAATTGAACTTGACAATCAATGCCTCTTCTGGATCAGTGATGTGGAGATGGATGCACATTTTGCAGAAGATGTTGATGTATTCTTGGATGGAATGATTAGCAATTTTTCAGAGGTACAACCATATGGCGAGGAGGTTCTAGTGATATCCCATTGGGTAGAAGCACTCTCAGAGAGCCTAGTAGAATCCATCCCACGGTGTAATGTGTGGTATCTGTGTCTTGATCGAGTCGCCTCTATCCATGACCTAGGAAATTATCTAGCTGAGTGTCCCACAATGTTTGTGCAATTCCCTCGAGTTGCATATTGGCAATCTGAAGCTTCATGGTTTTTTTCATCTCAGGACATGTACAAAAGTATGTGGAAAGACTGCGAAGCCAAGAGTCGACATTCTCGCCATTCATTTGGCCTGTAAAGTTTGGTAATTGGAAGCGCATATCGAGTTGCATGGATGTTGGAGATCTATGCTATTGCAAATGGAGTAGCTCCTGGAGAACCATCATTAAATCATGAATTGGAGTTGTGGTAGTGGATGCAAAATTCTCTATAGATAGCTCTCTTCATGACGACATAGTTTTTATCCACCACAGATGTCGATATGTCACTGGATGTTGCACTGAGAATCATTGAACTCCTAAGTGCACTGAGAAGGCACTCAGTACCCTGAAGAGGGCATGTGGAGAATGGTGAAAGATGAACGTGATTGAATCCATGAGGAGGGTGCACAAAAAATCCTGAGAAGGACGTTTGGCTCGAGAAAAAAGAAAATTGTTGGATGGCCTCTCTTTTGAATTTTGTGGCTAAGCATAAGTTGGCTTGGATCCAGGGTATGATACCAATTGATCTACAATTCTATTTGCAAAAGTAAGAATGCAACAATAAAATACACTGACACATAAGAAATAAAAGCTGCACAAATATAAATATACAGAAAATGAAATAACAAAATGATGTAAGTAAGAAGTAAGTAACCATTCCTTGTATTTCAACAAGAATACACCCTTTTTATCAGATTGGGCGAATTTTGTTTACAGCAACAACAAGATATTTGTTGCTTTTATTTTTGACTAACAAACAACTATACGTCCTCATGCTGACTGGAGGAGGAAGATGGGCTGACTGGAGAAGGAAGATGGGCGCCCTCTGTGGTGGCCCATGAAGAGATGGGTCAGTAAATGAAGTTGTTAGTTGGACCAATAAAGTCGGATAATGAATCTAGGATCGGAAAGCTATCCTACGGCGATATGGTGATGGGTGCCGAAGATGGTGATGGAGGTTGGACAGGGCGGATGGTGATGGCAATGGGCTGCACCGACTGCATGGTGCATGATGATGGGTTGGTGATGGTGTTCATGATGATGGGTTAGTGATGGGGTGCATGGTGATGGACATGATTTACATCATGATCTACGGACAAGGACTTAATGACTCTGCGTCTGGGAGGATAGCTCTGGCCCCCTCGCCATAGATGATACAGGGGCAATCGTCGGGAAAGAAAAAACGTAGAACAANAGATGAACATGATGGAATCCATGAGGAGGGCGCACAAAAAATCCTGAGAAGAACGTCTGGCTCTAGAAAAAAGAAAATTGTTGGATGGCCTCTCTTTTGAATTTTGTGGCTAAGCATAATTTAACTTGGATCCAGGGTATGATACCAATTGATCTACAATTCTATCTTCAAAATTAAGAATGTAACAATAGAATACACTAACACATAAGAAATAAACACACTGCAAAAATATAAATACGCAGAAAATAAAAAAGCAAAATGATGGAAGTGAGAAATAAGTAACCATTCCTTGTATTTCAACAAGAATGCACCCTTTTTATCAGATTGGGCGAATTTTGTTAACAGCAACAACAAGAGATTTGTTGCTTTTATTTTTGACTAACAGACAACTATACGTCCTCATGCTGACTGGAGAAGGAAGATGGGCGCCCTCTCCGGTGGCCCATGAAGAGATGGATCAGTAAATGAAGTTGTTAGTTGGAGCAATAAAGTCGGATAATGAATCTAGGATCGGAAAGCTATCCTACGACGATATGGTGATGGGTACCGACGATGGTGATGGAAGTTGGACAGGGCGGATGGTGATGGCAATGGGCTGCACCGACTGCATGGTGCATGATGATGGGTTGGTGATGGTGTTCATGATGATGGGTTGGTGATGGGGTGCATGGTGATGGACATGATTTATATGATGATCCTACTGACAATGACTTAATGACTCTGCATCTGGGAGGATAGCTCTGGCCCCCTCGCCATAGATGATACAGGGGCAATCGTCGGGAAAGAAAAAACGTAGAACAAATATAATACACCATTTTACAGAGGGTCGAATCTCTACCAAATGCTTGGCACTCGGCATGACCAACCAAGTTACTAGAATAAATTGTCACAACCGAAGAAGGATTTTGAAGCCTTTTCTCTCGGAGGACCAGATGATGGATTCCCCGTAAGACGAAGGAGACTCCCGTCCTCTGTCAGATTGAAAACGTCGAGCGTGTTTAGAAGCAACCGCTCTCTGTTGGCCACCCAGGGGATTGTCTGTTGTGAGGCCGTGGCATACCAAATACCAGCATACCATTCCTTAACGCTGTTATTAGTGAGATTGGAGAATCCCAATTTGAAGACACCACTCTTAGACGCAGTCCTGGTTTGGTTTCTATTTTCATGGACGCAGTCCGGCCCTTGTTCAATTTTCAAGTACTTGAACGAGTGAATACGGTATGCCTACGTTGATGGCACACTTGAAAGTTCTAAGAACTTGTAATTACAAAAATAAAATAAAAAACCATTCAAAAAAATCCACACATTTAGGAACCAATAATCGAGCCATTTTTGAACTTAGAAGTGTAGATCTTTTTGAATAATTGTGCTTTTGGGGTTTTTTAAATGAGTAATTCTAAGACTTGAAGTGTAGATATTTTGTAAGTGGGCCATCATTGTAGGTATTAGGTTTTAACTTTTTCAAATTGTTGACAAGATTACATTAACTGTAACTGTAAGGCCGTTGGTTCTAAAAATTTGAACGATTCAATACCTACCTGACTTACAAAATATCTACACTTAAGTGTTAGGAATTATTCATTTAAAAAACTCAAAAAACAACTCGATTTATAAATATCTAAATCCAATCATATATATTCCAATTTAAACATAAAAATTATATAACTAAAAATTAAACATTTTAGTATCTTAATGCATTTTATTTTTATTGATATTTAATAATGTTGAAATTAAGATAGATCTATGTTGGTTTATATATATATATATATATATATATATATATATATATATATATTTTAATCAATGTTTACATCTTAACTACCATAATAAGAATAAAATTACACACCTCCCTCAAGCTAAATAAAACTCTTTTAGACTTACTGATATTGCACTTCCTCTTCACATAAGTTAAAATTAGCTACAAAAATCTGTAAAAATATTAGATATATAAGAATTCATTAAATATTTCATTTTTCATCTCAATGTGTTTATATTATATTCTACTCTTTTGTTTATAAAGATAAATTTCTATCAATTTCTATACTTACTTATCTAACCAACCATGTCATGGGATAGGTTGGGAACCAAACCAACTGACTATCACTATAACCAAAGAGTATATTCAATAGTCTGCAAGTTAGATATACCAATAAATTATGAATTAGTAAGGGTTGATACATCCTTAGGCATACCTAAGTGGACCTCTATCTCAAGGGGCTTCTATCCTTAACCTAGGTGGGGAGAGTGCAAGACCTACTTCCCAACCATCTAGTCAAACCCACCTCAATGTACATTTAGGCTCTTTAAGCCATTCTGGGGAATTAGGGCTCCTAAACTATGTTGGGGAAGTATCTTAAAACATTATATGAACAACTTACCCTTGGATAATCAACTAAAGGTTGATCCTACTGTGGAAATGGCATAATATTTGATGGGTTATTCACTACTAGACCATCAGACAAAAACTATGTAATAAGCTTTAGCTACTAAAGAGATAAAGGTAAATTCAAAGACTTGATATAAACTAGGTTCCAAATTCTAAAAATGATGTTAGGGTTTCTTTCCTCATGAAGGAGTGCATCAATGTTCGTTCCACTAGGTTATATTTAATTTTAATATAGAAAATTTTGTAGGTAAGTTACACATTCCTAAAAACGAATGTGGTTTCTTGTTTCAATGGGCTTCATACTATTTTGTAGAGCATTTAATCATAACAAGGAAAATAAACTTGTAAATAGAATGACTCTTGAAAAATGCTATGAAGAAAAATGAATATGAGATTATTAAGTTAAAGAAACCACGCAGAGATATTGCAACTTTTCCTATAGTGTTTGAATATTTTGAAAAAAATACACTAGCAAGTTTTATTATTAGTTCATATTAATATAGAATGACATGCATGAGGTACACAATTTCACTAGGCTCAAGTAATTAGTGACAAAATCTTACAAGATATAACACATAATCATTCCTTCCACAAAGTTTTTAACTTGATTTATGAATTTATTCCTTCTCATAGTTTTTTCATTTTGGTATCTAATAGAACACGAGACTTAAAAAAATAAAATTGTAATACTAATAACCAAATTTTTGAGTGGAGCATTAAAGAAAAAGCTTTCGAAATTTATGAAATGATGGAACATATGAAAGAAGGCCAATTGGTTGCAAACAATGTGGAAAACAAGATCCTTCTATATGAAATATGTAAGGAAATAAAACTTATTTATTATTGGCTAGTCAAAAAAGAAAATAAAGTTGGTTTTAATAATGTTTTTATGATTTTAAGAGAGATCACATTAAAAAATGTGGGTCATCTTAGAAATTAAATCATTTTTCACGTAAAACATGGAGTGGTAAGACAGTATTATGATGTGGTGTATTTGAAATTCATGCAATTTTAAGTCAATGTTATGCACAAGCATCAATGTTCATATTGTTTTGTATAAACAAGTTATAATAGGATATAACATGATTGGTCTTAAATGGCCCAACAATAACAAATTATTATTTGAAAGTTGATTGGTGGATGTGTTTATAAATCAATTTTCATTCTGTAAACAATTTTATTGATGGAATCAAGTAATTCTCTTTTGAACAAGTTATGTTACACTTGCTTTACTAAGAATAGTGCGTGATGTTTGGATTTTTATGTTATAGATCTTTTTACTACCATTGCTTTTTAGAGCTCAAAAAATGTTGTATAAATGAAATTTGAATCTAAATGAACACAGTAAATTATGTTAAGTTTTGACTACATCCAAAACATATTAATGAAAATAAATTTAGTACACTATATTAGATTTTGAATACATCCAAAAACATGTTAATGAAATGTGTTATGCACTATGACAACAACATACATATTTTAGAACAATATTAAATACTAAACATCATTTTAACAATACTAAACATTCCTTTTAGGGATTTTTGCAAAATAAATATTATACTGGTTATTTTTTAATTTCACAAAGAGAAACACTAACATATATTGCTCTAATGCATCCACCAAATGCACTAACCAAGCAGCAAAAAGAGGAACGAGCAGGGGAGGTGGTTTATGAGCTAGGCTTTGAAAGGTATACAATTCTAGAGTTATCCTATATTGGCAATTGTTTTGTTGTATTTTTTTAAGTGTTTTTTAATACGTTCAATCGCATGGATATGTGGAAATTAATTTTAATTTTTGTATATCATGTCAACAAAATAAGTAGAAGTAGAACACCCAAAAAAATTATTTAAATTTGAGATAGGACCCGAGCAGCCTGTATTCTGGTTTGAAAGACTGTTTCTTTCACAAATCAAAAGAGTTCAATAAATAATAACTTAAAATTATGTTTTCAAAACAATTTTAGAAAATGTTTTTTTTTTCAATTGTAAAATTAAGAACAAGTTTTCATCTTTATGTTTGTAAAATCAAAAGAATAATGTGTTAGTTTTATGTTATATTTTTATGGTGTTGGTTAGCTGTTTTATGAAATGTTTTTTTTATTGGAATTGGACTATATAAATTTACACAAATCACTACTTTTTGTTATTCAAAATCCATTTATGAATGCAAAAATGAATTTAACACTGAAAATATCTTAGAACACTAGGATTCTACAAAAATAATCATTTAAATCTACTAGTCCAACAATTTTTCTCATCAAATTTCAAACAAATATCTTTATAAAAAATCTTATCTCTTACAATCTTTAACCTTTAACCTAAAGCTAGCTTGACTTTCAACCAACCATACAATCTTTAACCTTTAACCTAAAGCTAGCTTGACTTTCAACCAACCATACTAATTATTAGTAAGGTTCATAAAAATATGCAAAGTTTACCATTGAATAAAAATTTATGCTCCTTACGTGAACCAATCTTCGACTTTTAGGTGATATCATGGGGCTATTCTCACCGACACACATACGTGTATGCGGATGTAAATTCCATAAGTTTAACCTCGTTGACTGCTATTAGTTAATGCATTGATTAGAATTCTCAAAGTTAATTCATGCATTGATCATAAATTTATGAAAATTTTAAAGTTTCACATTACTCAGTTTATCATTTATATTTTTTAAAAATATTTAGATGATTTTTCGATATTATCATTGATTGATTAATTCAACGGTGGCCGTGAGCTTGAAATTAGAGACACTGTTGCAAAGGTGCCGGCGGGTTTCTGGGAATGGGAAACACTGTTTAATACGTTTGTTCTTCGAAGCTTCTTCATATGCAGAATCAGAAAAGTTGTTTTAATCCCCGACCAACCCGCATTTGTGAGCTCCAAAACTTGTCAACTGCATTTTGTACATCTGCCAATCTGTAAGGCAACCCGTTTCCATCGACCAAGCTATTGTGTAGCCAATGCATAGTTATGTGATGTGCTACATTGGGTGTGTCAAGGTATGGAATTTATGAGTGACTGTTTCTTCTATACATGATGTTAAAATCATCATTTAAAACTTACAGATTCTTGCAATCAAATCATCAACACTCATCATTTATATAACAAATTATCTACACCCAACACTTAAAGGCGTACACCTATTGATAATGGGCATAATTAATGATCTTTTAACCTTATTTAACCTTAAACCCTAATCTGATGGTTATGCATTGAAGATGCTGGCATATTCTTAGTCATCCTCCAAAATCAATAGGTCAGATTTATTATTCATAACTTTCTTGCATTTATCAAGGCATCTGGGTTAACATGTTTATTTTTTAACATTTACCTAATCACATTAAAAAATTACTGTAAGGATATGTAATTGCCACTTTTAAATGATTAAGTAGGATTAAACCATGGCATCTAAATAAATACCCACGTTCTACTTCTAAACCAGCTATCTGATACCACGTTTCGACGTTCACCAACTGTCAACCATGTTTCAACGTTCACCAGCCCTATATGCATTTCAACATTCACCAACCACTTTGCGACTATGCTAGTATATACACACAGACTTTAGATAAATCTCATAAACTCTGGTATTGACTAAGATCGAGCAAGAGCATGAAAAATCGGTTATAGAACAAGAAGATAATCTAAAAATGCCAGGCACATGTACACGCGGCCCTGCGTATGGGTGCGAAGAAACTTGCGCTTGAGTAGATTGCAAGTATGTAACTCATGTTTGGACTTTCTTGTTTGTTTGACAGTTCTTCTTGGATTTTCTTGTTTGTTCGATAGTTATTGGACTTGGAAAAGATTCTATTGTTTTTTTGGTTTTTAATTATATATTGGTTCTATTTTAGCATGTGTTAATAATTTAAAAAGATTTTATAGTTGTTTTTGAAGTGTGAGTTTAATGATTAAAAATATATATATTTTTTTTAAAGTTATAAATTCATAAATTCAAATCCAAAAAAGTAGAATATATATTCTTCAGTAAACTTTATCAATCAAATTATTATTATAATATAATATGAATTTCTATCCAATACTCAACTTCCAACACTTCTGAGTGTTTAGATCTTATCTTATGAACATAAATAATAAATAGATGTTATTTCAAGTTATTTTTACTTATGTTGTTTTGAAATTGCATAACTAAATGGTCCTATAGGCAGACGTTGTTTGTATTCTCTGCACTGTTATTCTGTCATATACAATATTGTTCAATATCTCTGTTATATAATTGTTTTAGTCACTGTTATTAAGTTATCTCTGTTATATAATTGTTTTAGTCACTGTTATTAAGTGTTGCATACATGCTTCAAAATTATTTTCCACATCATACATATATCAAGTTATTTTTCACATTGGAAATAAGCACTGCATACATGCATCAAATTTATTGGCCAATTTGGAATGTAGGTAACAACCTTCTTCCAACCTTCTTCCAATTTAGAAGCTGATTTTGTCTTGAAAATCGGGGATTTATTATTGTCTACAATTTAGAAGCTGATTTTGTCTTGAAAATCCAGGGGATTTAATATTGTCTACAGGTGCTGGTGTGCTTTGTGGGTATGGGAAGTTTATGTAGTACTGGCTGGCTTTACATTTATTTTGTTAATTTTTATCAATTTGGAATGCTCTGCATCTGTGAGAACAGTTCTAAATTTGTGTTCAATTATTTATCGCCAACGGAATCTGAGATAGATCCATCCCCGGCCCTGGACTCCAACGCCGAGAATTACAATGGCACCATTACATGTGAAACGTAATAGCCATAAGAACTGATCTTCGGATTTACGAAGCACGTATTTATTTTAGTGATTTAGACCTGTCAGACCAAATAATACTTTACGGGGCACTGACATTTTAGAAATAATATACAAATGGAGATACCCATGTCAAATATTAATTAATTTAAAGTTATTTACGAAGCCGTAAAACTTATCATAATTATCTTATTTTTAATATATATTTAATATAATTAAATTTATAATAAGTAATGTTTGAATACTATTTTAAAAATAAAATGTTATATTAAATAATAGTATTTCATAA
>JASDQU010589776.1:35531-49883 GCA_032191745.1 Picea mariana
ATTTTTTATAATTTATAATTATATTTGAAAAATTAAAAGTTATGTTTGTATTTTGTAAATTTAACAAAAACAAATTGTAACTAAACCTAAATCCTTTAGCATGTGATTCATTAGCACACATGAGCACAACCACATAAATTGGTCTACTTAGATTATACAGGGGACGTAACGGCTATGTTAGATTATTGTATTTTGTAAATTTAAAAAAGAAAATTGTAACGAAACCTAGCTTTGTGGGTATGGGTCCTTTTTCCAATTTGGAAGCTGGATCTAATATGTCTACTTGTTTAGTGGGGGTATGGGTCTTTTTCCAATTTGGAAGCTGGATCTAATATGTTTACTTGTTTAGTGGTTATGGAAAGTTTATGTAGTACTATACACGTGTTGGTGTGTTTAGTGGGTATGGGAAGTTTATGTAGTATTTATTGTATGTATCTATTTTGCCAATCTGGAAATTAGATTTGAGATTTGTGGGTATGGGTTTTGTTGCCAATTTGGACGTTGACTTTGAGCTTTGTGGGTATGGGTAGTTGATGTAGAACTATATGTATCTTGACAGTGGATATGGGTAGTTGATGTAGAACTGTATTTATCTAGACAGTTTTATATCCAATTTTCTAATTTGGAAGTTGGCTTTGGGCTTTGTGGGTATGGGGGTGGGGGGAATAATAGAGAAAACATAAATGTAATGTATCCATTTTGTCATCTTCCACTTTGGAAGTTCGCTTTGGGCTTTATGGCTTTGAGCTTTGTGGGTATGGGTATGGGTAGTTTTCTCTTCTTAAGTTCTTTGTCAGTTTGCTTTCTATTTCTCGTAGCTGACTTTTGGTTTGCTTTCCATTTATGGTGGCTTCCTTTTGGATTTCTTTGTGGCTGTCCATGTGCATGTCTTTGGTGGTGGAAATGTGGAAATATAAAATTATGATCCAATTATATATGTATTGTTGATTTTAAAATTTTGTTAAATGGATTACTAATGGCATGCATGTAAATTTGATATGGTTTTTCAGATGTGGGGTTGGGAGTACTGCAACTCCATCTGACCAAACACGGTACATTTGAGCCCAAGAACAACAAAGGAAAAATTGAAGTGGTATTTAAGGGTTTAATAAGATTAATAGGATTAGATATTTAAATTTATTTACTAGAGTAAAGTGAAAGATGAATTTGGATTTTGCAGTGAGGGACATGCATATTGCAAGTGTGGAAAACATTGCAGCTACAATCCATGTACCTGTTCAAATACTGACAAGATTGCTAGTGGGAAGTCCTATTGTAAATGTGGAGAGAATTGTGCATGTGAAACATGCTCCTTTGCCAAAGCCCAAATTTAGACAATAGGTTTTTTTTAATAGCTAGGATTCCATGACCATAAGTAATAAGTGTGTAGTAGTAAAAAGTTTGTAGTAAGTTGATGCTTATGTATGTAGTAAGTTTATGTCCATAGAGAAATTGTAGGAACATTGTGGCTTAGTATAAGTTTGTAGTAAGTTGATGCTTCTGTATGTAGTAAGTTTATGTCTAGGGAGAAACAATAGGAACCTTGTGGCATAGTATTTTGGTTAAGGATCTTGAAATTCCGATGACAAACATGTGATGTAATTGGATGTGATGGAGTGATAGCTGGAATGCAACTTGATTGTAAAGTAATAAAGTTTTAGTCAATCAAATCACATAAAGTTAACTTTATGTGACATGATAATGCTAAGAGAAACAATAGGAACCTTTTGGCTTAGTATTTTAGTTAAAGATCTTGAAATTTTGATCACAAGCATGTGATGTTATTGGATGTGATGGAGTGATAGATGGAATGCAACTTGATTGTAAAGTAATAAAGTTTTAGTCAATCAAATAAAATAAAGTTATCTTTATGTGAAATGATAATGTTCATTGATGTTCGAAATGAACCATGTTGGAAGTGATCTCGACCTCCTAATTTCAATATTATCTCATGTCTCTATGTTTTATTATATATCCCTCCCCCACCCCCATAAATGAGAGTGGGGGTGTATATGAGGGTGGGGGTGGCGACGAATATAGATTAAAACATAATATGTTTTACTCTATATTCCCCCCCACCCCCATATATGGAGGTGGGGGTGGGGGGATATAGAGTAAAACATACACTACAACAAATCCATGTGCTTAGCTCACCTTTTTGCTTCCACTGGTTGTTTTAATGTATTTTTCTCCACTTTTTTTCTAAATTCAACGATATTTATCGGGAGGGAATTATTTATGGTGTTATTTGCACCGAGAAACACAAAGTGGGCGCTAATCTAGGTGCCATTAGCGCCTAGTTTAGCGCCCTATTTAACACCCTAGTTAGTGCCTAAGTTAGCTCCCTATTTAGCACCCCAAGTAGCACCCCAATTAGCCCCTAGTTTAGCTTCCAGTTTAGCTTCCGGATTAGCTTCCTTTTTAGCTTCTAGTTTGGCTTCCAATTTAACTCCTAATGTGCCTAAATAGTAATTTTGTTGAGTTTTTGGGGGTTAAGTAGATAGGGGATTTGGGGATTATAGGATTACAGGATTAGGGGTTACTGTTTAAGGGATTAAGGGTTAAGGTATTAGGGGTTACATTTTAAGGGATTAAGGGTCAATGGCTAATGGATTTGGGGCTTAGGGTTTAGGCAATTTAATGGTTAATTGATTAGGGATTATATATGGTCAAGGGATTAATGACATCCATCGACCCTACACATAATCATTGTCATCATCCATCATTGCAATATGTAGAATATTTGTCGGAATTGATCTCTTGAAATGCCATGGAATTTCCAATACACCCATCACAAATATTATCTTCCCCCGACCCCTCACAGTGAGCATTGAATGGGGACAACATTGAAATTTATTCAGTTTGTACCTGTATGCATCGAAATTTGACATGATTAGACTAGACACATGCGTTGACGGTATGGGAGGATTTCAAGACTCAAGGATGTCTGATTTCCCCACATAATCCTTGAGATCGTCCGTGTTTGCATCAACACTCATAATGAACGTCTCATTGTCATCATTCGTCATTTCCATATGTAGAATCTTTATTGGAACTCTCTTGAAATGTCATGGAACTTCCAATTCACCCACCACAAATGCCATGCACCGACCCCGCATAGTGAGCAGTGAATGGGGACAATGTTGAAATTTATTCAATATCTGCCTGTATGCGTCGAAATTTGACATGGTTAGATTAGACACTTTCCTTGATGATATGGTAGGGTTTCAAGACTCAAGGATGTATGATGTCCCCATATAATCTTTGAGATCATACACATTTGCATCAACGTTTATCATGCACGTCTCATTGTCATCATTCGTCGTTCCCTTCTAAAGAATTGTTGTTGGAACTATCTTGAAATTTGACATGGAACTTCCAATACACCCATCACAAATTTATTCCACCAAACCTGCATAATGAGCAGTGGATGAGGCCAACGTTGAAAATTTTTCAATATGTGCCTATATGCGTCGAAATTTGACATGGTTAGACTAGATAGTTGCCTTGATGGTATGGGAGGATTTCAAGACTTAAGAATGTTTGATGTCCCCGCATAATATTTGAGATCGTCCATGTTTGCATCAATGTTCAATATAATGGATGTCTCATTGTCATCATTCATTATTTCCATCTATAGAATCTTTGTCAGAACTCTCTTGAAATGTCATGGCACTTCCAATACACCCATCACCAATGTCATCTTGCATTGACCTCGCACAGTGAGCAGTGAATGGGGCCAACGTTGAAATTTCTTTAAACTATGCATGTATGCGTAAAAATTTGATATGGTTAGACTAGACCCATGCTTTGAAGGTATGGGAGGGTTTCAAGACTCAAGGATGTCTAATGTCTCCACATAATCTTTGAGATCGTCCATGTTTACATCAACATTCATAATGGATGTCTCATTGTCATCATTCGTCATTTCCATATGTAGAATCTTTGTTGGAACTCTCTTGAAATGTCATGGAAATTCCAATTCACCCACCATAAATTTCATGCATTGACCTCGCATAGTGAGCAATGAATGGGACCAACATTGAAATTTCTTCAATATGTTCTTGTATGCATCAAAATTTGACATGGTTAGACTAGACACATGCCTTGACAGTATGGGAGTGTTTCAAGACTCAAAGATGTATGATGTCCCCACATAATCTTTGAGATCATCCACATTTGCATCAACGTTCATCATGCACATTTCATTGTCAATGTTCGTCATTCCATTCTGTAGAATCATTGTCAGAACTATCTTGAAATTTGACATGGAACTTCAAATACACCCATCACAAATTTCCTCCACCGACCCCACACAATGAGCAGTGAATGGGGCCAACGTTGAAATGTTTTCAATCTGTGCTCGTATGCGTCGAAATTTGACACGGTTAGACTAGATAGTTTCCTTGATGGTATGGGAGGGTTTCGATACTTAAGGATGTTTGATGTCCCCACAAAATATTTGAGATCATCTATGTTTGCATCAACATTCAATATAAAGGATGTCTCATTGTCATCATTCATCATTACCATCTATAGAATCTTTGTCGAAACTCTCTTGAAATGTCACACTTCCAATACACCCATCAAAAAATGTCATCTTGCATCGACCTTGCACAGTGAGCAGTGAATGGGACCAACATTGAAATTTCTTCAAGTTGTGCTTGTATGTGTTGAAATTCGACATGGTTAGACTAGACACATGCCTCGACGGTATGGGATGGTTTCAAGACTCAAGGATGTATAATTTCCCCACATAATCTTTGAGATCGTCCATGTTTGCATCAACATTCATAATGGATATCTCATTGTCATCATTCATTGTTTCCATCTGTAGAATCTTTGTTGGAACTCTCTTGAAATGTCATGGAACTTCCAATTCACCCACCACAAATTTCATGCATTGACCCCACATAGTGAGTAGTGAATGGGGCCAATGTTGAAATTTCTTCAATATGTGCTTGAATGTGTCGAAATTTGACATGGTTATACTAGACACATGCCTTGACGGTATGGGAGGGTTTCAAGACTCAAGGATGTATATTGATGTCCCCACATAATCTTTGAGATAATCCATATTTTCATTCCCTTCTATAGAATCGTTTTTGTAACTCTCTTTAAATGTCTTGGAATTTCCAATATGCCCATCACCAATGTCATCCATCGACCCTACGTAGTGAGTAGTGAATGGGGCCAATGTTGAATTTTCTTCAAAATGTGACTGTATGTGTTGTAATTTTACATGTTTACACTAGGTGCATGCCTTGACGGTATGGGAGGTTTTTAAGACATAGGGACGTCATTCTTTTGATCATTTTCATCATAATGGTTTTCATTTCCATCATCATCATATTCATCATGACCCAATTTCACCATCCATGCCAACAAAGATCAAACCTGACATACCCATCTTTACAATGAAACCTAATGAATATGCCAATTTCCATGTATTTGTCTGTTTCTTGTGGCATTCTTCGAGATGATTAATAATCCATGATTCTATTAAGTTGAGATAGCCCAAAAGAATTTTATAGGGTCCAACATGCAAGTGGTTTATTTTTTAATGGGTTATATCGAGTGAAGGTCTTAATGGCATCAATCGACCCTACATGGTTACCAATGAATGAGGCCAACATTGAAATTTCTCCAAATTGTGCATGTATGCGTCGAAATTTGACATGGTTATACTAGGCACATGTCGCTTGATGGTATGGGAGGGTTTCAAGACTCAAGGATGTATGATGTCCCCCCATAATCTTCAAGATCGTCCATGTTTCAAGGGGTTAGGGGTTAGATGGTATAAAGGTTAAGGTCTTAGTTTTAGGCTTAGTGAAATATTTCAATTTGTTTTAAAATATAAATTAATGAATAAACTTTGGATACATTAATTAGTCTAATTGTCTGGATTTACATTGATTTACATATACAATATATTTAATTATATTTTTTAGCAATTTCCAATAAATGACCACTAACCATGTTAACTCTTATATAAGTAATCCTAATTGTTTTTGCCAACAATTCATAGAAAATATTAAACACTTTAAGGATATTTCAAAAGGTAATTTGTATCATCGGAAATAATACTGAAGCATTTCATGAAAGTTTGGGCCATAAGAATCAACATTTTAAAAACCGGATTACAAATAATTCTGAAAATTTAGAAGTCTTGGTCATTAACATTATTGTCTGCAACAATGTCATCTAGTTTATCATTGTCAATGTTCATATGTTCTTTCAAGTATTTAATATTATCATCATCCTCTTCTTGATTTGCATCATCTTCATCATCATTGAAATTTGACTGTAGACCATCTATATTGTTACCGGATGTATAATTTGGATCATCGTTTTCTATACCATCCATATTGTTGTCTTCCATAAAATCATCTAACTCTGGATTGTTGTATTCTTGTGCCTAAACATAACCATCTTCAACATCATCATGGATGTTAATTTCTTCGATGTTCTCTAATCCCTCTCTCTCATTTTGTTGGACATCATTGTTTCTCTCAATATCCACTAATGCATCGTCAAATACATGCCTTAATATTGGATCATGATGTATGAAAAATATCCATTTGGGGTCCAAAATATCTTCATAGAAAAATACACGCACATGAACGACATACATATATTATAAATATCTTATAACACTTTTATTTATTAATAAACACATATATTATCGCAATAAACTATGAATCAATAGATTAATGATCACCATTGCTTCTTATTTGTGTTAAGGAAATACCTGCTCACAATGAATTGGTATAACATAAGTCTCCTTATCCTCCGATAAGAAAATCGATGAATCATAGAAAAAAATCCACTATGGGTATCATGTCTTTGTTTCCTATCAAATTCTTCATACCATCTACACTTAAAAATACAACATTTAAAAGAGTGGTAATCCAACTCAATAATTTCTTGGATTTTTCCAACATATTGTAGATTCCCTTCAATAATATTCTTATCTTTTGAGCTTTCTCGACTGGATTGCTTGAAATCAACCATGATGCCACAATCAAAGGATCGTCTCTTTACATCTACACTTTCTACACAATAATGTCATCCATATGCCCAAATTGCAGGATATTTCCTCGCCTGTGAAAGATCATTTATTTCAGTGAAAACAAATATAATGTCGAATATTAAAAGAGTTAATAGTGTCAAAACTGTAAGGAACCAACATTTTGTAAAATTCCAACAGTGCCTTTCTTTCACATCCTCTACACATGTTGATTTCATCTTCTGTTATGTTTGAATCTATACATGCATCTTCTATTTTATTTGGAATTTGTTCAGTAACCCATTCTAGAGTGAAATATTTACCCCATTCCCCAAGCAGATCACTGGGAAGTGGAGTGTTCCTTAGGTTGGAGCTATTAAACTATCTCCTTGATTCTAACACTTCTTTTCTCTTTTTATCATACAAATCAAACCATTTGTTCATAAATCCCATGTGGTACATAATGAACTTGTTGAGTATTGCACTTTCGTCTACACCTATTACATGTAAACATGTTTATTTCAAACTCCAAATGTTATTTAGTTAATTTGACAAATAAATTACAGAGAAAATTAATGATTGCAAGGAAAACAACCACAATAAAAATCATGAATTTACTTACTAATTTCTCCATCAATAATATCTGATGGTCGTGTTTTTTCTCTATCAATAATATTTGATGCTCGTTCTTCATCCCAGAAGTGTGGTCGATCTTCAAAATCCTTACCAAGGAATTCACATAGGAATAAAAATGCTTCATTCAATACATACCCTTCAGCCATACAACCCTCTGGATGTTCTTTTTGTCGAACATATATTTTTAGAGTTTTCATATACCTCTCAAAGAAAAACATCCACCTTGTTGATACGACACCCACCAATTCAATGTCATTGACTAGGTGTATAAGTAAATGGACTTGTAGATCCATTAAAATTGTATGGAGGTCCTTCTCAAATACACATAAAATTTCTGCAATTTTCTTCTTCCATTTTGGTACTTCACATTCATGGATCTCCTTGGAGGTTACCCACCTAATATAAGAATAGTAAATTAGTATGAAACTTTAATGAAAAATTAAAATGGAATATAATATCTCTATGTCTCTCACACATGGACATTTCATACCACATACCTTGTAAATGTTGACAATTGACTTATGGCATTCCTTAAGTCAATGGTAAGACATCAATCCCCCCTAATTTCCAATGGCATGATATGCTATCAAACACATTCATTAGAGGTCATTAGTAATTTTTCACACAACAAAATATCAAAATATATTTAGTACTAAATCAATGTTACCAGTAAAACTTAAATGATGATATATAATACCTTCATAAAATTATGAAAATTGTGTGTTTTAAATCCTGTGATATGTCCATCAACTATAAAAGATTTATCCAATAATGACCCATAGCCAGTAGGTGTCCTTATTGAACGGATGAAATTTTTTAGTTGGTCTAGCTCTTTTTTTTTTCAAAATCCATGGAGCTTTGGCATATGTTTCATTTTCACTATTTGGCCACAAATTTCTTCTACCAAATTTTGTACACAAAAGAGAAATATCTCTCCTCGAAGACAAGGTGTCCTTCTCTTTGCTTGATATATGTCAAAATATAGAATCTGGGACATTTTTGAAGATGTGCATAGGATCTAATAGGTGAGATATTAATAGATCCTTCCAGTAAAGGAGCTCATAAAATATGGATTTCCTTTTCATTCCTTCTGGCATAGTAACAACAACTTGTTCTCATTCTTCAATTGAATCACCCCGATCAAAAAAATCCTCCCAACCTTTCAATTCAGCATCTTCATACTTCTTAATCCAATCACCTGGACCCATAATCATGGGAGGGCCTCTATTTTCAACTTTTCCATGAAATTGATTCTTTAGACGATTTATAAACTTATGATCTATTGGTAGAAAAACCCTGTTATTTGCGTAAATAAATTTATGCAGATCTTTAGAATATCTCCCTTAAAATTGATCTGCACATCTTGGACATGCAAATATCCCCTTTGTTTGAAGCCCTGCAATTCAATAAGTAATGTTAATAGCATCATAATAATATTATAAAAGTAAGTATGAAAGTTGGGATGAAAATAAATTATGAGTGTGAATATGTAAATATTTTATCTTACCAGAATATACACCAAGTCCTGGGAAATCATGAATAGTCCAACATAGCACACCATACAACATGAAGGACCTATTTTATGGAGGACATGATATGTCATGCATTCTTATGCCTTTCCATAGTAGTTTCATCTCATCAATAAAATGCACAATATAAACATCCATATTTTTAACTTGATGTTTTCCTGGAACAATGAGAGTCAGCATAAGGTGTTGCTTTCTAACACTCATCCATGTGGAAATATTGTATACTATCAATCCGACTGGCCAAGCACTATAATTTGAGTTGAGGAAAGAGAATGGGAACACTCCATCAATTGCAAGACCAAACCTAATACTACGTGGTTCATCTTTGAATTTACTTGGCCATTTTTCCTTTATGTGTTTCATTGCTTTGGAGTCGATCGAAATTCACATGAATCCATCTTTGCATGTCAGTCCATCAATTGTGCAAGTGACTTGCAACGAAACATTCGTTGAAGTCTAGGTATAACTGGCATGTGACATAAAACCTTTTTTGGAACTGTACAACCTTGTACATCTGTATGATATTTGTTCCCTTTGCATATGGGACATTCTACCTTGTTTTTGATATTCGTCTTTGTATAAAACACAATAATTTTTACATGAATGAATTTACTTATATTTAATCCCCAACTCATCCAACAACTGACGTGCTTCTTTACAAGTTGATGGCAACACATTCTCTTGAGGGAATATTTTAGTTTTTAGTGCCCTTTAATATTTCCAGAGATTAAATCAATTAAATGTTTGACTTATGATGAACATGTTTGATATGTCAATCTATACTACTATTGTTTATATACAATATATGTTTTCTAACATCCCATTAAAGAAATATAAATGTAGTTGATGAATGTTTACGAATTATGTACACCAATTGACAATGAAAAGTAAGAAATAAATTTCAACTCACTTTAGTAGGGTAGTGAATCCTTAATCTGACCAACCAAATAGTGATTTGATTTCTAATAATATCAATGTGCATGCAAGTTTTGAGGTTTTACTTGCACTCGATATGAACATGGGTGTCTTCGTAGCTTGCTTGATTGAGTCTTTCAAGTTGTTATCATCAAGATTACGTTGGTGGTCATTACCCCTACTATCACCGTTATTGTCAACCATATGATCATTATTGTCATGATTGTTTTCATCCCCAAAGAAACCTATAAGTATTTCATTCAATCCTTCTTCATGCACTGAATTTTCACTATCATCGTCATCATTAAAGTTATGTGGCATGTCATCATTGTATGCTAATCTCATCATCTCTTCAAACTTATCAGCTGGTAGTATTCTCTTCAATGTTTCTATTTTCTCCCTGGTATGGTTTAAAGGATGGTTTGGATCATCTCGTCCAAATATTAATAACCTAGTTTTATATTGGGTATTAGTAGTTTTATCATCAATGTCTTCTACCTATCGGCATACACAAGAATTATTTAATTTTTGGCAAGAATTGGATAAATAATAATTGTATCAATTTCAAAGAAATATAATCAAATATATTGTACTAACCAATAAGAATATAGAATGTATGAACATATATACATCAATTGAATAATGGAATATTATTTTATATACTACTTCTTTTATACAATAAGTTTTAAACACAATTTTGACAACATAGTGTATAAAATGTCAATCCACAATCATTGATTATTCTATGGTTTTCTTCCCTTACGAACATCCTTAGGGAGCCCTAGTTCTTCCATTTTATTTCGTGGAGGAGTGATTTTTAAGAAAGGGTGATAAATAACTCATCCCTAATGGTAAGGTCCATAATAGCCTCAACCATTATCAATCTATCAACCTCTCTTTCCATATCTCCATCTTTATCATTTATAACTTCAACAAATTGACAATTTGGTCTTACATTAGGGTCCCTTCCCTTACTACTATTTATAAAACCTGCAATATGTTTGTGTGTGTATGCATGCCCATCTATATACATAATATGACCTCTATTAATTTATTTTTAACTTTCCAATTGGAGACGATGCGTATACATATTCTAATTTAGACCATATGCTGACATACTAGGCTTATATTCTACTAGCCTTTTCCATTCACCACTGTAATAAGATGGCCCATAATATCGCATTAATCTACTAGTGGTTTGTTGTGAATTGTTTCTATTTTTGTATCCCACATGGACATTTTGGACACTAGAGAGGCCTAGATTTGCTCCATGAATATTGGAAGCTCGTATCATGTAGTTGTATTTGAAACACCTCATACACTCTAGGTAGTTGTTGATCAATGGGCCAAGGATGATATAATCAACGATAAAATGTCTCTTTGTAAATTGATCTCAAACTCAGGGGCAAGTCATCATCTCCATCACATTCATTCTCATAGGGTATGTAGTCCACCTTCCCCTTGTCTTTAAGAAAATTATGCATCTTTAAAGTGGTTCTTGTTCTGTTACTTGTTTTGATCAAAGCCTCATCTTCAGAGCTAGTATATGTGCACATATTTTTGTTAGATGTATCATATGATAAATGATCATCGTCCTCTAGGATAAAATTCGGTGATCTAGAAAACTTTAAACCAAGAAATTTATCCTACAAGTATGCATTAAGAAAAAAAAAATATTTAAATAATATAAAACAATGTTTAAAAGAAGTATACATATTATTTATATCAAATTGGAAAATTCCTTACCACAATTCCAATTGGATTTGAATCGATTGTAGGAGGCATACTACCCACTGGAAGCTCATCATCTATGTAATGTCTTTGTACAATCGCTTGTTTGAAGTTTTTCTTTCCACAACATACAGAACATCCACAAACAACAATTTTCTCAAAGTATTCATCCCATGTACTATAGTCCAGACCAACCTCTTGTTCAATGCAATCATTTTTTGTGTCTGTGGGATCCATTGTCATATCCTCTTCCACCCACTTTCCTCTACGTGATTTAATAGTTTTAGGTTCGCTTCCACGTACACATCTTTTTCTTTTTCTAGTTGAATGCTCAAGCTCTACATTTTCTCCAATCTCCATCTAAAATAATCAACAACATGCATTAATTTCTGGCTAGATTGGATAATACACTATAAAATTTAATAATTTTGTGAAAAAAAATGGATGTTTCACAAAATGCCATCAGATTAATTTTTTCTAAGTTAAGTAAAAATTAGAGTACCTGATGTCACACGTCATCCGTTGTATCCTCATTTGACATGAAACGATCTATTTCCATGGCCTCATTTGGCTCCTATAATACACAACATAGTCAATAATGTTTAGTACACCAATTATATAAATTCAACGAATATGGTATGCAACAAAAAACCTCACCTTAGTCACATTTTGACATATTGATATCATGTTTTGGAGTTGAAAAAAAACAATTTTACGACCCTAGGTATTTACATCGAGCCAAAATTTCAACAAGAAAAGTATCCAACATCCCTATCCCACATGGCCATCCTAATTTTCAAACTTTTCCCTTGATCGTAGAATCACATTTAATCACCATTCTTGTGCATTTTCAACCAATAAGTTTGAGATCAAAGGCCACATGGAAAAAAATGACTTTATCGCTTCTATGTTGTAGTATTTGTGAATTCATAAAGACCTTCCTCCTTTGGTTGAGGTTTCTTTTTATTCTTACCTTTATTGTATTTTCACATTATGTTGTCATATCCTCTTCCACCTACTTTCGTCTCTGTGATTTAGTAGGTCCACGTCATCCACGTCCTCTTTCCATGGTCTCCCCTAGATCCTGTTACACAACAATGACAATATTTTTTATCACACTAATCAAATCCATTATCATCTAATAAGTTAGGGAAAATAGGGCCACAAGTCAAAATTATCTTGGGATCAAACACCAATACCATAAAATTGCATACCAATACCAATGACATTGCATACCAATACCAATAACATTGTATACCAATACCATTGCATGGCAATGATATGCATACCAATACCAATACTATTGCATGGAAATTGTATGCAATGGAAATGATATGGATACCAATAACAATACCATACCAATACCAATACCATTGCCAATACCAATATCAATACCATTGCATTGCCAATACCAATACAATACCAATACCAATATGCATTGCCAATACCATACCATACCATACCAATACCAATACCATTGCTTACCATTGCATGGCAATGTTATGCATTCGAAATGATATGCATACCCATACCATACCAATACCAATACCAATACCATACCAACATGCCCATCACCAATATGCCCATCATTCCCATCACCAATATGCCCATCATGCCCATCACCAATACCATACTAATACCATACCAATACCAATACCATACCAATACTATACCATACCAATAGCATACCAATACCAATAACAATACCATACCAATACCATACTATACCATACCAAACCATACCATATCATACTATACCATACCATACCATACCAATATCAATATCATACTATACCATACCAATACCAAAACCAATACCAATACCATACCATACCATACCAATATCAATACCATACCAATACCATACCATTGCATGCTAATACCAATACAATTGCATACCAATACCATTGCATACTATTGCATGGAAATGGTATGCATTGGCAATGATATGCATACCAATACAATACCAATACCAATACCATACCATACCAATACCATTGCATGGCACTGTTAAGCATTGGCAATGATATGCATATCAATACAATACTATACCATACCATACCAATACCAATACCAATACCAATATCATACCAATTTCAATACCAACACCATACCATACCATACCATACCATACCATATCATAACAATACCAATACCAATACCATACCATTAGCATACCATTGCATGCAAATGGTATGCATTGGTAATGATATGCATACCAATACCATACTCATACCAATATTATACCATACCAATACCAATACCAATACCATATCAATATCAATACCATACCAATACCAATACCATATTATACCATACCATACCAATACTAATACCAATACCATACCATACCATATGTAATTGCACCTAAAGAGACGGTTGAAGTCAGTAGGGGTGATAAAAATTGCTACATCTTTGCTACGTTTTTGCTAAGCCAACCATGGATAACTAAATGATGCAAAGGTACCAAAATATCAATATCTAGTTCAAATCCATGCATCTATGAAACATCAATTCAAAAATATTATTAGA
>JASDQU010589776.1:72501-85494 GCA_032191745.1 Picea mariana
ATTGATCTCAAGTTCGGATATTGATAGTTTCTTTTTCATGAAACTGAGTTTGGATTTTCTTAAGATAATCAAAACAACTTTAACTGGAGTATCAAACTTTGGTTGATTTCGTTCGCATCAAGGCAAAGTGATTGGAACAATTTATTCAGGGAACCCCTTGTCAGTTTATAATGTAAATATTACTAGAAAGAGAATTAGATACCAGAGTACGTTTATACATGTATGACAGCCTTATAGATATCGTAGATAATGCTTCACTACCAACGAGCCTGTTCAGTACCTCAGTGAAGTTATCTACATCTCCCATTGAATTTCCTTTCACCACTTCAATTAGCATTTTGACATTTTATTGAGATGAGGGGAATCATTACATGAATTTCCTTTCATCATCTCTTTTGGAAAAAATGGGGGGAAATTGATTTATGAATTTCCTTTCACCATTTGTCTAAGACTAGATGGGGGCAATCATGTTATGAATTTCCTTTCACCACATGTCTTATATTTTTTATAATTTGAAGTGGGGGCAATCAATTTGTATGTATCATACAAGGGATGATATATGCTTAAGATTTTACTCTAAACTAAAACTCTCCTGATCTTCAATACATATTTTCCTATAGGGAATATTTTATGGGGAATTTTTATTTTCCAGGGATTGTCCTTGAGAAAATTAATCAGTTAAAATCTACTAGAAGAGCTAAAGTTGTCAGGATTAGCCTAGACATACTTTGTTTCAGTTAAAATTAGAGGAACATAAATTTTTTCGCCTAATCTTGTTTTGAAGATATGATTTTAATCTTTCCGAATCAAGGCAACATTCTTTCTTTCTATGAAGACTCAAGGATAGGTAGTGAAAATTAGAATAGAGTAAAAGCTCAAAGATAGGAAAAAGGAAACAGAACGAGGACTCAGAGGATCTGACACAAAAGAACCTTATTTCTACAAAAGTTCACTTCTTGATTATCAAGATTCTCTTTTTTAAGCCCCCTTTTTATTCTTATTTTCTTTTCTTTTTATTTCATTTTTTTTTTTACTTTCATTTGATTCGGAAATCTACAGATTTATACTTTTATGTTCTTTGATCATGTGATTATATTTACATGAGTAGGACCTTGTTTATATCTGATGAGATTTCTTTAGAATTTTAGCTTAACAATAAGTCTAGAAGTTCATACCTTGAATTTCATTTACATTTTCAATCAAACCAATTATTAATTCATCACTTGTTTTGAGAGAAAACAAATGTTTGAAAACCGAGTGTTGGATTCTGATACCTCCTCATTTCTCATCTGATAATAAGTATTCTGCATGGGCACAAAAAGAAAAATCAGAAAATTCCACAGAATAGAAATGATATGCAGTACATATATTTTATATTTTGCTTTTATGATATCGAATAAAACTTGGTTTATTTACAACGAAGAAGTAAAATTTAGATAATCTACGAAGGAAAAGGAAATTGCAAATTGAAACAAGAAAGAAAAACTAGTATATACAATGGTAATGTGAAACATGATTATTGCATAAAATGTTTTAGATAACGACCATTGATAGGGGCGTCAAAAGTTTTTCCGTCGAGATTTTTCAGTAGGAAGGAATTCTTTCCCTCTGTAGTTAAAATCCTGAATGTTCCGAACCAGAGATGATCAAACTTGCTGTGTTTTCCTGCATCTTATTTTCTAGCATCCCATTTTAAAACTAAATCACCGGGAAGGAAATCCATGTCTTTATCTTTTTTATCGAAAAGGGATTTCATATTATCTTGGTACTTTTGGAGTTTGTCATCTACTTCAGCCCTGTTTTGCTGGGCTTCGATTATTTGGTTTATCCTCCTTGTAACGTCATTTGGATCCTCTTTTGCATCTTTCCACAACTTCATCACAGGAAGAGCGAGATTGATGGGAAGGAGAACGTTAGTACCATAAACCATTTGAAAAGGATACATACCTATTGACTTCTTGGTGCCGATCCGGTTCGCCCATAAGGTGTACTTCAGGTGCATGTGCCAAACCTTCTTATTCTCGATCAACATTTTTTTGATTATATTCATCAAACTCTTGTTGGATGATTCAACCAACCCATTTCCTTGAGGATAATAGGATGTAGAATGTCCTAGCACAATGTTATATTTTTGACAAATGTTTACCATTGCCATAGATTTGAAAGCTTGGGTGTTGTTCGTGACTGTTTTTTGAGGGAAACCAAACCTTGATAGGATGTTCTCTTCCAAGAAGTTTATTACCATCAAATTAGTGGCATTCCGAGTTGGAATGAATTCAACCCATTTCGTGAAATAATCAGTAGCAGTCAAATTCCATTTATGTTGGGCGCTTGACTATGGGTGGATTTCTTCGATGAAGTCCAGACCCCATTGCTGAAAAGGAGCCTCTGTTTTGATTGGGACTAAAGGTAGTGCAGGGATATTTTGTTTACTAGAGAACAGTTGGCAAGGGTTGTAGGCTTTGACCTTGACATTCACATCAGTAAATAACTTTGTCCAATAATATCCGACTCTTAGAATCTTGTAGGCCATTGCCCTCTAGGTGTGATGTCCTCCACACATTCCTTCATGAAATTCATTTATGAAATTCTCTGTTTCAGGTTCTGTTAAACAATGTAGCAAGAAACCTAGAGTATATTTACAGTACAATTGACCTTCAATAATACAGTATTTAACTGCGTGCAGCGTCAATGTTCTCGCTTTGGACGGAGTCATGTCACTCGGGCACTGAAGGGTGAGGACATATGAAACAATATCACGATACCAACCATAGGAAGAAAATTTATCTTTGATCTGGACTGTAGGAGTCTGATCATCAAGTTCCTCTATATCTGGGATATATCCGTGTGATTCCAGGTGGTTTATCCTGAGTGCCTTGAAACTTGATTTTGCTAACAATTTCACCAAGCCTTGACCTTTGACTAGCTTGGTCAGTTTTACTTCAATATCGAACTCCTGAATTTTAGCTAACCACCGACCTCTCCTACCATCACTATCCAGTTGTACCAAGATATCTTTGACAGAGCTTGTTGGCATATACACGATTATTTTGGAGTGTAGTACATATGTCCTGAAAGATTTGAGAGATTTCACCATTGCATAAGCTTTTTTTTCCAGTATATCATATCTTAATTTGGCATCCCTAACACTTTTACTGAAAAAGGCTATTGGCTTCTCGAAACCTTCTTCGTTCTTTTGTAGGAGTACCACTGTGATAGTATGTTTAGATGCGAAAGAAAAGATCAGGAATTCCTTAGTATAGTCAGGAGTAGCTAACACTGGCGCTTTGTTTATAGCTTTCTTAAATCACTCAAATGATGCTTTACCTTCGACAATCCATTTCATTTCAATGTCTTTTTTCAACATATCTATGATTAGTTTGACAATTTCAGCGAAGTTATGGATAAAGCTTCTCAAAACATTTATCTTCCCTAAAAAAGACTGAATTTCTTTCTTATTTCTAGGAATGTTTATCGTGTCAATAACCTCGACTCGCTTAGGGTAAACCTTGATTCCATATTTTGAAACTATATGACCCAGAAGCTTGCCTTTTTCCATGGAAAAATGTGACTTCTTAGGGTTAAGAGACAAACCAAATTTTCTGCATTTCTCGAAGGTTTGTTTGATATGAACCAGATGTTCTGCATCAGAATTGGAGAAGACTGTTAGATCATCTAAGTAAATAAAAATAAATTTATCTCTCTCACTGATGAAATCTATATCCATCACTCTTTGGAAAGTGGCCCCTGTGTTCATCAATTCAAACGACAATATATATTACATGAAAGTTCCCCACGAGGTGGTAAATGCAGTTTTTTCTTTGTCATCTTCGTGGACAACAATTTGGTTGTATCCAAAAAAACCATCGATCATAGACATTATGTTGGCTCCAACTACCTTTTCTAGGACATGATCCATTTTTGGCAGTAGGTAATTTTCCTTGAGGGATGACTGGTTTAAATTCCTGAAATCTACACAAAGCCTTATTTCTCCACTCTTCTTCCTGACGGGTACCATATTTGCTACCCATTCAGAATACCTGAGT
The DNA here is from genome assembly GCA_032191745.1 of Picea mariana. NCBI lineage: Eukaryota > Viridiplantae > Streptophyta > Pinopsida > Pinales > Pinaceae > Picea > Picea mariana. The sequence goes on from JASDQU010589776.1 coordinate 76,548, forward strand.
GGAACGATAATATTTGCGTCGAGCGGTTTTTTACTTCCCTTTCTATCACTGGAAAGAGGATGGGATTTATCTATCTCAACTTCTACCTGAAATGTTTGATACCATGCTTCAAATGAATCTTATGTTCAATTACAGAGGTATCGTAAGTTCTTAAATCATCATAGGACCATGTAAAGACATCTTTATATTGGTTAAGAAACTCAGGGTACTTATTTTTTACTTGGGTTGGAAGGTATTTAGATATCTTGACCAGTTTAGGATCTTCATTAGTTCCCATATTACAATCTTCAACCTCTTCAGGTTGAGGTCATAAGGTAGATTTTAAGGGTATATCATCTTGGTCAAGCAATATCTCTAAGGGTATCATACCTCTGGGGATCTGATTGTTCTTAAGCACAAGAATTCAATGATTTTCGATCTTATCTTGGATCTTTTTAGGATCTTCACCTTCCTGCATGATCCAGATAGGATTTTTCTGATTTTCTTGATCTATATGAGTCTCAGAGAACTCGTCAACCATTTCTAGGAACTTTTTAATCTTCTCGTCATCTTCAAAAACTTGCCAGTGCTACACATTATTTGGGATCAAAGGTTTGTGTCTCATCTCAATATGATACTTCAACTTTAGGATAGTAGGTGGTACAAACGTTGCGGCTGCTTTGGCTAAAGAGTCTGCCTGCTGATTTTCCATTCTGGGAATGTAGTGAATGTTAAATGACGAGAAGAAATTCTCTATCAAATCCCAGGCGCAATTCCTATATGACCTTAGCCTTGGATGTTTATCTTGATATTGCAGCTTTATTTGTTTCACAATAATCTCTGCATCACCATAAACTATTAAATGTTCAATTTTTAGCTTCCCGACAGCCTCTAATACTAAGACTAAAGCTTCATACTCACAAAACTTATTTGTATAATCAATTTTCCACTGTAATCTGTATGAAAAGGGGATGATGTATTCATCTCCAGGTACAACAAATAACACTCTAGCCCCTGCCCCTTCGCAGAATGAAGTGCCATCAAAAAACATTTTCCATACTCCTTCTCTACTATTTACACTTTTCTTTGTTTTTTCTATTTTTTTGTTTTCTTCTTCTGTACATTCTTCAAAGTCATCATCTATTGATAAAATACAATTTCCTAAATCCCGATCGATGACATAGACTGGGTAATTGTTTGGGTTTTGGGGGTCACTTATAGTATATGCTAGTCTACTCTCTCTGTACAGTTGAGTGAATTGTCCACCACAAATCGGGATTGTAGCATAAGTCATATCCAGTTGAAGTGATCCTCCTAATTTTGCACCCCAAGACCTGGATAGAAGCATGTCGTACTTGACAAGGACATAAAAAATGACTACATCCATAAGAATACTCTTTACAGGAATCTGTGCAAGATTCACTACCAAATATTTGATCATGCCAAGACACTTAACCTTCCTGGAATCAAACGAGTATAAGTCTTGATAAGGTCTAGTGATCTCAAGGCCCAATTTTTCCATGATAATTTTAGGCATTAAATTGTGAGAGGCCCCAAAATCTAACATGCAATTGTGAAGTAAGTGGTCATGCACATTTAGTGTAATATAAAACAGAGCAACATAATCCTTAGTATTTTCGATGTGCAGACCAAACATAATAGTAGGTATTTCATCTTGTAGATTGATCACATCTGCGTGACATTCAACATCAATTTTTTTTATCATTCTAGCAATCTATTTTTTATAAATTGGATTCTTGGAAAGCTTAACTAGGGGCATGGGGATTTTAATTTTATTTAGTTCATTTTCTAAACTGAAACCTCCAGTTATTTTTTTTATTTCTCTGGTTGTAGATTGTGCTTCGTTATTCTCATCTTTCTTAGTTTGTGTTGCTCTTGTTTCAATTGTTTTGGTTCAAGCAACTTGTGTTTCGACTAGTGGTTTAGTAACAACTGCCTCATTCGCTTGATTTCTTGATAAAATATTTTTTGGTGGAACACTTGTAGGATTTGTTTCTCTAGGCCTTAAATTATACTTCTGTTGAAGTTCGACCATTATGGAGTCGGTGATTCCTTGATATGCAGATTCTTCCAGATTGTTTATACTTTTTTCATTACTGAACAGGGGTTATAGGTCTAGAGACCTTGCATAATCTCGTCTAGTTAAATGAGGTTCCTAGTCGTCATCACTAAGGTTGTTTATATCCTCTTCTAACCCCTCATAATTTTTCATATTATCCCTTTGCATAAAATTTTCCATTTTAAACGGGGCTTGAATTTTTTGATCTTCATTTTTAACTTGTCTCTATTGTGTATGGGCGTTAGGATTTCTCTTAAACTGATTTCTAGCGAACGGATTAGGTTTGGCTTGGTCTAGTTCCATTCTAGATATTTTTTTCGACAAATCTTTGATTATCTTAGCCATTTTGTCCATTTTTTCTTCCGCGGACTTCCTAGATCTAGAGGATCCTGCTTGTTCCCTGAAGCGTTTAGGTTCTTTGGTTCCTGTTTAAACCTTGGCTTTTAATTTGCCAAATTCCATCATATTTGATTCGATTTCTATGGAGTTGTCTTGTATTCCTGCCAGAGGGGAATATCTTCTTTCTCTTAAAAGTAGGGCAAAGTCGGGTTCAAAATCCCCTGCGAAAGTTACCTTTGCCACAGGTTGAGAGGGTTTAACTTCAGCTGGGATATTATGGTAGAGTTTGTTAAACCTCTGAGTAAATTAGAGGACTGACTTAGAATTCCTTTTTCTTAGAGCCCCGAATTTAGTCAAATAATAAATATGGTCTTTATTTTCTCCCCATTGTCTTAGAAATGCATTTTCTAGATCATCATATGACCATATGGATCCTACCGGGAGTCCTCAAAACCAGGTTCTTACTTGTCCTTTGAAGGTTTGCACTAAAATCCTAGAGTATACATTTTCATGCTCAATGCCAAGGATATCAACAAACTGATCGAAAAAGGCTATGTGCTCTGTGGCAGTTAAAACTCCTTCTCCCATAAATTTTGGTAAGTTCTTCATATAATTTTCAGGTAAATCATGCAGGACGATAGCAAGGACCAATGGAGAGTATATGGCCTCTACCTTGGAAAAAATCCTAGGGGGTGGGGGTTGTCCTTGACATTTCCCACTTGCTCCACTGCCTCCGACACCACCTCCTCCAACAACAACCATTGGAAGTCTAGGGGATGAAATTCGGGAAAAAAGAGGGTTTTCAAAAACTTTGAGGGACTGAAGTGGTGGCCTTTCAACTTCTTCAGGATGTGGCAAAATAAATTCTGGAAAAAGGTCGTCAGGAGATGAAAAACCTAGAGGAGGAGGAAAAGGAAAGCATGGACTGGTTTCTTTGGACTTACAAGATGTATAAATAGGAGAGCTGATAGGGGATGAATCCGGGTGAAAAATGTGTTCTTCAGGGTTTCGTAGAACCAAAACCTTTACCTCGAGAAAGGGTGAGGTCAACAGAGTATTAACGACAATGGTTAAAGAGGAGGCTCATTTGTTCAAAATGTTAGGAGTATCAAAAGATTCAATCTCACTATTTATTTTGGGTACCATTACCTCCAGGTTCTCACACCTAACCTCGCGCTTACTAATTGAGGCCTCCGCAGAGGGTGTTTGTTTAATATTCTCTTCAGGAGTTAGTTCTTCAACCAGAACCTTAGTATTTAACTGTGCAAATTTGGTTGGTATTTTTTACCTGCCGATGCGATAGTCGATTTGAGGTATCCCTTTGGTTTCAACAATCTTTCGGGATCTAATACAAGAGTGGTCTGCTTATCGTCTGAATTATTTCTATTATTCTTTCGACCGAATGTCAGTTTATTTGTGGTGGATTCACCAAGTGAAAGATAAAAATAGCCTTACTTTGTATATTCAATCTTTGTTCACTATCAAAGATATAATCTTACCTTGTCGTTTTCCCAGAGGAAAAAAACTTTGTTTCTCCATCCCCAACAATGACGCAAAAAATATGTTGGTCCTGAGATTAAAATTAAGGATCAAAGAGTAATGTCAGGCATCAGGAAAGTTTAAGAGAGTGTTTTTAAAAGTTCTTTTTCTACCTTATTTATATGAGAAAAATTCCTTTAATGAAATTATCAGTATGGCAGCACAGAGGTCGTATTTTGTGTCTGAGTCAAAATTGTAATATCGAATGATGTGAGAGAAAACTACAAAACTGTAAAACAAAGAAAGGCATCAATCAATGCAGGGTATCACCTTTTTGCATTAGAAGAAAATAGATAGTGTAACCTTGAATAAAGTATAAAATATAGTAATCCACACAACTCGCAGGTCTTGATTTTCTCACAGTAAATGCAGAGGAAAAACTGCTAACTTAACAAATTATTGATGCAATACGATTACAATAGTTGGTGTAATAAATTGAAATCAAACATTTATCAAGGAAATGCTTAAAGAAATGTTGAGATATGGAAAAACAGTAGAAGTACATAACCCATATTAAACAAACTTGGAATCTCTGTCTACACTTGTATTAATACTCAATAAGGAGAGTTTTCTCTATTAAAATCAGCAAGAATAAACCCTTGATAGATCTTAAATCTATGTATTTATACAAGTTGTCTCAACTTAAAACGATTGGACTTCTTACAATTAAAATAGAAAATGTGTTTTTTTGAATAAGAAAACAAAATGTAAAATCTAAAGAGTTCCACTAGCGTTCTCCTTTGTCTCTTTGTCTGCTGGCGGAAACGTTTCATTTCCTCATACTTTAGCCTAGATACAACTGTTGTCTGTTCTTCAAATATGTGAGTAGCATGTGCATGTTTCCTTACTGGTTTCCAAATGTGCTTGTTTTCTCATATTCAATACATTGGACGCATTTACTCAATAATTGCACCACTAACCTTGAAGGCCCAGTTTCTTCTTTCGCCTCGAAAGTGTATAGCTTCCTCTCTATATGAGGCAAATTTTCTTGTATCCTTTTCGCTCCTTGACATGTGACCTATAACTGTAAGCTTGGGTTTACTATCCATTTATTTGTTTAAAGGAGATCAATCTGGTTCATATTCTGGGTGGTCGTCGGAGCTTCTTCTTTGCTTGTTTTGGAATTATACTCATTCTTTTCTATATCAATTTGACCCAGGGCTTCAGAAATAACATTTCCTTCAAAATCAATTATTCCTTTGTCCAGTGATGTCAATGCTTCTAGAAAATCTTCATTTACATCTATGGAAAGTCTCTTACTTTCTGCTAAATTCGTTTCCCAAGCCTTTAAAACCATATCACCTCTTATTTGTTCTGAAAGAGAAAGCTGATGAACATCTGAGACATCATCCTTTGGTACCAATAAGATCACCTCTTGAAACTTAACACGAGCTGAGCGAGCTTCTCTTTCTTTAGTATAGATATCTTTTAGAGTGAGGTCTACTGCATGGTAGTATTTCTGGATGGCGTCTACCTTCATGAAGAGATATTGCTGGGATATTTCTAGTTTTTCATTTACCTCCAGTGGTTGAGTCCAAAAAGCTGACATCTCTATTGATGTACCTTCAATCAAGTCTAACCTAGCTTGCAATTGCTTTATTAACTCTTATTGTTGAGTGATCAAGCCTTTTTTGGCCTGTGAATTATGATGGAGATCTTCAAGGTTAGCTTGCAGCTGTTGAATTTGATGCCTTTCATAAGCTCTAATCTGTTCAAAATCTCAATTCATATTATTTTTCACATCATGTTCCATAGTCATTATCTGATCTTGCCACTGCCCTACCAACATGTTTCTATGTTTTAGCTTCTCAAATAGATTTTCTACAGACCACTGATTTGCAATTGAAAAGTCACCTAATGAACCTGTCATTTCCTTAGTGAATTCTGAATCATCTCGGTTTTGTCCATCATACACCATTATTTTCCTTTTGACTATCGCTCCATCTTTCTGATGTGTTTCTCATTTGACTATATCCCTCCTTTTCTTTCTGAAGAAGAAGTTTGAAGGAGGCATTTCTTTGGGTGAAATTGGGGTGAGATCATCTATAAAAATGACTTCAGAATTGAGATTTTTGAAACTAGACTACAACGATGTCAATGAAGTGATAGGGGTACCTATCTCCTTAGATAGTTGTTGCTCAGCAGTGTTGTCCGTAGAGGTGGCTGGAGTAGAAGGAGATGTATCTTGTCCTTTCTTTAGGAAGGCTTTGAGTTGAGCCTTTGCCTGAGGGCCTAGTGGAGTTGATACTAAATCTTCCAATTCCTGAGTTAAAGCTTCGATGTTATTTGGGTTTTCTTTAGTATCTTACTTACCAGATTTCCCTGTCTCAAAACCCGGAGGTACAGTTTCTTGTGTAGAAGAAGTGGCTACCGAATCTCCCTATAGTAATTTCAGTAATTTGTTTCATATGTGCCTTTGAAAACTAAAGAAACTGGCCTGTTGATCTGGGGACAAGGTTTGGAATCTATTCAGTAAGACCGGATTCCCCTAAATATTTTGTCGTGTGGGGAGTTCTTGTGCACATATTTCTTCAAGTTGTATTGGGCTAGATGGTTTTCCATGATTTTCTGTGGGTCGTGCCTTTTAAACTCGATATTAACCAACTTGACATCCTCCAGATCTCCAACTTCCACTTTGGAGTGGCCTAAGTCTAACAATGAAAACATACCAACTTGGAGAGGGAAGGTAGGCCATACCTTTTTCTGGGATGCTTTCAACTCCTTGTTGATGCCCCCTGTCACTGTCTGATAAGCCACTTCTTTGTATACTATTCAATATGGTAGAAACCTCGGGATAGCATGGGGAGGGACCGAACATCCGAAAAACCTGATGTAAGAAAAATTTTCTTCGATGTACCAATCTGCTATTTTGCCCATGTTTCCCATGATTCTGTCTGAAATTTGAGGGGGTGGGAAACCATATAAAGCTATATGGACAGGCACTACTACATGGTGGCAGATTTCGTAGAAGAAATATTTGGCCTTGTCTTCCCACAACTTGGAGTGATAGAAGTGAATAGGTTTAGCGTTGGTCAGAGTCCAGCTCTAGTTCATCAGTGGAAAAGGGGTTATGAAGAAAATAAAATCCATGATATATGCATACATATAGAAAGGGGCAGGTTTCCCCTTTGAATTTGCCAATTTGTATTCCGTTATTTTTTTAGCCAAGTTGTCTGATAAAATTTTGGCCCAGTTAAAAGAGTATCCCTCGGCCACCTCGTGCATAATTGACACCCAGGCCACCGAGAAACGAGTGGGACTCTTCTTCCTGAATATCCTATAGAGCATCATAGCTATATAAATAATATGAATTTCCAACAACGTTGTGGCATAAATTCCATGAGTGTCGGCTCAGAATTTCTCGGGGTGCCCCCACTGGGACTTGATGATATCAGGATAACTTTTGTCATATTGTATACACCCCTGTTGTTCAAACTCCAAGATGAATGCAACATTGAAATTATATTTAAAATTGGGGGATATCTTATACATTACTTGTATGTGTTCTGGTCAAAAATACCCAACAACAACCTTTCGAGAGTTGAAAATGCTCCTCGTTTGAACATCGATGTTTTCTAGGGCCCAACCTATCATGTCATTATACGGCATGAGCCTTGGCCACACAACTATCTTGTGAAGCTCAGACTGGGCTATAATTCTAAGTTTGTTTCAGTGAGTATCGTCCACTTCATCTCCATAATCATCTAGACAATTTATAACCTCATGTTCCAGAATCTTGAACATTTGTGTCCAAGATTTCACAGTATCTATAGCTTGTGGTGTGGTATTTGACAAAACGTCTGTATTCGGGTTTGAACCTTCACCGGCTACATCAGTATTCTTAGTCATCTTATGTGGTGACATGATACACTAGTACATATGACCAAATTTGCGACGGTTTTTCGTTCATATTGCCACAATTATCCATCGCAATTTCCACGAAAGCCGAGACTTTTTTCCGTCGCCATAACTTTGTCGCTATAACTTTGTCTCTATATCCACGATCCAAGTATGCATGGAAACATCGATGAATTATCTCTCCACATGTCATCACCATCAAGATTGGTTAACCCTATGCATCATCGCAATTACGAGGAAACTTCGTCGCAATTACAACGAACAACCATGGCAATTACAACGAAACTTTGTCACAATTGCAACGAAAATTTATGCCAAGCCAAAAACTTATGATGTAGATGTTGTATGTGTGACGCAAAACTGTGGCAACTTTCAACAACAATCCGTGGCAATAGTGATGAAAATGTATCTCAAGACCAAACTTACGACGTAGATGTTGTATGTGCGATGAAAAACCGTGGAAAATTGCGATGAACTTTCGTCCCTATTGCCATGGTTGTTCAAAATCAAAATTTGTTTCCGACGAACTATCGTCAATATTGTGACGATGAATTTAAGTTAAAAAAAAAATTACACGAGATATGGTATTACCATATTACATTGTAATATGGTATACTATATTACAATGTAATATGGTATTACATTGTAATATAGTATACCATATTACAATGTAATATGGTAATGCCATATTACATTGTAATATGGTAATTCCATATTACATTGTAATATGGCATTACCATATTACATTGTAATATGGTATACAATTGTAATATTGTAATATTGTAATATATTATATATTGTAATATTCTATTGAAAGATGGATGTTAGAGAAAACATGTAGATCTTTTAGATTGAATGAGATTATAGTATATATATATCCCCTACAAATAATCAAGGCACTAATCAACTAAATATTGGAAGCATGTGTTATCATGAAGTTGGATTAGAAGTAAGGATACCAATATGACAATATACACAAGAATAATTTGGAATATTACTTTCAAAAAAACACATGGATTGCATGAGTGAGTCATTATGCAATTTACATTACACAATACTATGACAACACTTCTAAGATTGATGGATGATATCTTAAGACCATTTCTCGAACTTGTTTATTGTAGCCTCCTTGGATGATATTTTGACTTTTAG
>JASDQU010589777.1:22590-41657 GCA_032191745.1 Picea mariana
CATGAGGTAGAGGGATCAAATCCCAACAACCCACCTCTTGTGGCACTCAAATTGGGCCAATATGCACCAAGATATGGCCAAAATCTTCAATATTATCTGAACAAATCATAAAAAATCCACTAATATAAGTGCAAAAACCCACTTTAGCAATATAATTGGGCTAAGCCCCTTTTTCCTGGGGTGCGACCCTTAATAGGGTCACATGGCATATAATGTGACTAAGCTCCATCCCAAAGGGCTACGCACTGACCCTTAGTCTGAAATAACAGGTCATATGGCGATAATTGATAGGGTTGCACCCCTATACACACACTTGGGATAAGGTCACAACTCCGGTCGCATGCACCAAAGGTGTCAGAGGTTAAGCCTCGTGTATTGCACCCATACCCTTTTTGAGAAGTCTATAGTAGAGAGATTCAAGTCGAGGTCTGTGGTCATATAACATAATAAAATATGTGGGCTTGGGATTAGCCCCAACCCCCTTCCACCTCCACTCTACCATATATTCCATTATATATATATTGATGTGGGGTTGTATAAACAAGTCCCACGTTTAGTGCTATGGCATTCAAGCCTTTCCCAAGGAATTTCCTCTGCCAACAGGTCATGGGCTCGAATCGCATGAGATCCAAAACATTTTAACCAACCATGAAATGATAGGGTGCCATGTGCTAGCCCATGGCTGGGCCACGTGGCACCGTTTAATTTGTTGAGAAAGTGCCACTTGTCAACATTTGATTGGATCACTGTCATCTTCCTAGTCAACCTGCTGATGTGCTTCCACATGTCTCAATGATACATCATCATGATGACATCAACATGATGTCATGTTGACATCAACATTGAGTTTTGGCCAGTTGACTATCGACTTTTTGCCTATTTGGGAAAACAAACAGAAAACGATAATAAGAGCATACAATGTCTGTTTGATCCCGTTCAAGTTTCATTAGGTTCATATCGACGAGGCCTACCCACACATTAGGTTTGAAGCCATTTTGATAAATTTTAGTTTTAGGCCTTTCCGAGCCCCATCAAGCTCCTCGATCCGATTATGGATCACACCTCCCCACTAAAAGGCCTTTTGGTCCTCCAAAAGCATTTTACTTCAATTTACTACATTTGTACATCATTGGACTAACAACAAATAGCCTAGACTCAATAAAAACATTAACTAGACCCAATAAGTGATTTCATAAATCAAATCAATTTTATTACATCAATGAGACTGACATTGACTCGATTTACATATAGGGCATAAAATCTGCCCAGTTCCAAGCAGATGACCCATCTCCTACCAATGGATTTTTGTGGTCATTCCTCTTCTTCTCAACAACATCCCTCTTCTGCTCTTATACAACATCCTGCTTCTGCTCTGGCCCTTTAGGCTTTGTGGAGAATCTCAACCTTGGATGCAGCTTCCAACAAATATCTTCACAATGTCCATTCCTTTGACAATGTGAGCAAGTATTTCGTGCTCGAATGAATTCAATGAAGCATTTCCCTAACTGAACTAAATCCCCACTATATTTCTCCTACACTTGTCTCGTTGCACTGAATTTGCATGAAGATCCTTTTTGACCTGCAGTGTTGCATCATATTGTCTTGGTGTACTCCTTGTTGCCATGATATTCTTTCCATATACTTTTTGCTTCCAACATACTGCAACACAATGGTTATAACTGCCACAAAATGTGCATGAAAGTTTTCTTCTGATAAGTTCCATGACCCTAGCATGTTCATCATTAAAGGTGGGTGAAGGAGATTTATACCTTTCAACCTTTTTACCTTTCTTTCGTGACTCACTGTTCGTGTCATTGTTGGCTCGAGCCACTTGTTTTCCTTGATGAGTTTGAAACCATTATGGTGTCATATCTAGATGTCACTCCCAACAATGATCAACATCATTCCCAAACGTTTGACAATGTGTACAACAAACCACTGGATTGTTGTTGTCAGTAGATTCTTCTGCGTAGCCCAATCCTTCAAGGAGTGATCGTTCTCGCACCTCAATCAGCTCAAATCTACCTTGGCCATACTTTCCAGGACCTTGTCCTTTCTTGTATCTAAACTGGGATAGCATTTTCATACCAATTCCTTTGGTATTTTTTTCAAATGCGACAATATCTTGATTGTCAAAATCCACTTCCTGATCAACTACAGGAGAATCTGGAGTATAATGAGTACTTTCTGTTGGCAAGGAGAATGTGTCAATGGCCTCTCCTACTGACTACTCATCAACTGGAGTAGCAGGAGTGTACGAATCCTCCTCATTGGATTGCCTACAGAATGGATGAATTACATGAGCCTTGATAGGAATCAAGATTCTCACAGAAGGACTTCTTCCAACTAGCCTTTCTTCTATTGCTAACATCATGGTTCACAATCTTTCCCTGTCTTCCTCAAGGATTTGCACCAATCTTAGCAGCTCAACATTTTCACACTGAATCTGTTGGTTAATCTCCTCTATTCATTGGAGTCTGGCACTCTTCAATATTTTCCCCATGCTTATTTACAATTCTTGCAATAGTCAACCTGATCTCATACCACTTGATCTGAAATCGGTGCTTAGGAATTTTGCACTATGACTTCAATTTTATCAAGATATTTTTGGATAATGCATGCGAATATATAAGTGAAAAAAACTTAAATAATGAAGAGAAATAATAGATAACTCAAATAAACAAACCACCAATAGATTGAAACACCAGAAGTTGATAATGGAGTTTGGAAAAATTCACCTACGTCTCCAGGACTTTGTCTTTAGTGAGGGAGGCTTCTCTATTCAAAATTCAATGCTTAAAATATGCAACAAGATTACATCATATATGTCTCTGACTGACTCATCTATATCCAGCTCTGTCTTAGGAACCTGACACAACAGACGGAATGGAAAAAGGTGGAGAAGAACCCCTAGAAATTGCCTCCAAATATCAACTACTCCTCACTGCATAAGACAACTTGACCTTTGCAAGTTCTTCTTCCACTTGCTTCAAGATACTTGCTGCCTCTTGCTTCCTTTTGCTACCTTTTTCAAACTTCAAAATGGCTTCGGTTTATATAGCCATGAGTTAGAGGGATCAAATCCCTACAATCCACCTCTTGTGGCACTCAAATTGGGCCAATATCCACCAAGATATGGCCAAAATCTCCAATATTAGTTGAATAAATCATAAAAAATCCATTAATAAAAGTGAAAAAACCCACTTTAGCAATATAATTGGGCTAAGACCCTTTTTCCTGGTGCACGCCCCCTTAATAGTGTCACATGGCATATAATATGGCCAAGCACCAGCCAGTAGGGCTGCGCACTGGCCCTTAGTTCAAAATCACAGGTCATATGGCGATAACTCATAGGGTCACGCCCCTATATGCATGCTTGGTATAAGGTGACAACTCTGGTCGCATGCACCAAAGTTGTCGGAGGTCAAGCCTCAAGTTATGGCACCCTCACCCTTTTTCGGAAGTGTATCGTGGAGAGATACAAGCGGAAGTCTGTGGTCATATAACATAATAAAACCTGTGGACTGGGGCTTAGCCCCAGCCCCCTTCTCCCTCCACTGTATCATATATTGCATTATATATATATTAATGTGAGGTTGTATAAACAAGTCCCACCTTTAGCGCTATGGCATTCAAAGCTTTCCCAAGGAATTTCCTCTACCAACAAGTCATGGGGTCGAATCCCATGAGCTCCAAAACATTTTAATTAACCATCAAATGATAGATTGCTACATGGTATCCCATGCCTAGGCCACATGGCACCGTTTAATTTGTCGATAAAGTGTCACTTGTCAACATTTGATTTGATAACTTTCATCTGCCCAGTCAACCTGTTGTTTTGATGCCATGCATCTCAATGCTACGTCAACATGATGATGTCAACATGACATCATGCTGACGTTAGCATTGAATTTTTGTCAGTTGATTGTTGACTTTTTGCCTGTTTGGGAAAAAGAATAGAACACGATAACATGATCATACAGTGTTCATTTGAGCCCGTTGAAGTTGCGCTTGGTACATATCGACGAGGCCTTCACACACATCTGTTTTGAATCCATTCTAAGAACTTTTATTTTTAGGCCTTTCTGAACCCCATCAAGCTCCTAGATATGATTTTGGATCGCTTTATTCCTATTTGAGCCATTGAATACGAGATTTATGTCTCCAAAGAATTTCTTCCTGTGCCCGTCTTTCATCCTACTGATTGTTGAGTAGGGATTTTTTCTCCCTACTCAACAATCATGAGAATTTCATGAGCATGGAAACAGTTCCAAAAGTGGATTTATTCCATGAATTTAATTGTTGCTTGAGGTTTTTTAGCTTTCGTTTAAATTTGTACATAGGAGTGTTTGTTGTAATTGCTTCTTCTTTCCACCAGATTTTTATGTTGGCTTGAAAGTCGATGTGTGTAGCCATAATTTTTCAAAGAGAAAGGGTTTCATGCCTGGGGTGCCACCGATGTTTATCAATAGGAGTATCAGCCAGTGATCAGATCCTAGAGTGTCGATCATAGTGGCATTCCAAGAGAGGCAATCCAACATGAAGGGTTATGATATTAAGAAGTAGTATAATCTGTAGGAGACATGTTGTGTCCCCAAGCATCTATTGCACCAGGTGAAGTGTCCATTGTTTGTTTCTATGTCAATAAGATTTAGAAGACCAATGATTTGGTGGAACTTCTCACTATCATTTCCTAGTCTATGCGTGCCCCCCTTCTTTTTCTCCATGCCTGTTATCATATTGAAATCTCCCCCAAGGATCCATCAATGATTGTCTATATGATTATAAATCCATTCCAAATGATGGAGGAAGGCTTCCTTGTCTCCTAGGGTTGTAGGGTCGTAGAGATTCGTGATAAAACATGGCTTGTTCGATATAATGAGTCAGAAGGAGGTTGTGATGGTCCATTTGGAGGTGAAGAAGCCTTCCATTAGTACTGTGGCAGGGTTCTAGAGTACGATGAGCCCTCCTGCTGCACCTTTTGCCTCGACTTCAACTAAATTAGCTTGTTTCCAACATTTTTTAAGTATTTGAGAAGATTCCTCTCCCGCACATTTAGTTTCTTGCAGGAAAAGAATGTTCGGTTGTTCCTTCATTATCCTTTCTCAGAGAAAGCCTTGCTTTCTTCGTGCATTGAGAACCCTTATATTCTAGGATAGAATCTTCATGAGGATGAGGAGGGTTGGAGGGGAGGAAAGATATTTGAGATCAGGTGGATCTGGCTGGATTTCACTAGGACATTGCCCACATTTTGAATGAGTTGATGGTTTGGTTTTCTACCCCTTTTTTTCTCTTCTTTTATGGGTTCACGTTGTTGTTTTGAGCTTCCTTTTTGTATACCTAGATTTGGATTGGCATAGGTTGATCCTCCTATTGTAGAGTTGAGGAAAAATTTGTGGACTTTGCATAGCTGATCCGATGGTATGGTGTAGAGTTGTTGTTTTCAGTAGGCTTGTTCTAAGTGTACCATCTCTATTCCTGACAGCTTCTGGTCTTCTAGTTTTATTTCAGGGACTCCTATTTCTGACCTGAGATTTTCAGGAAGGGAGGTCTTTGAGTTGGGGATTTGAGTGGATCCATGGGTAGAAGGGATGGGGTTTGGAGAACACTGGACTTGCGTTGGGATTGAGGGGTTTTCTAGGGGGTCAGAGGGAATGATGGGATTTTCTGACGGGGTCGGAAGGGCTTAGAATGAGTTACTGGTTGAGGGTTTAGAGAGGCCTTGTGGAGGCGCTTATTTGGTTGGATGCCTGTGACGTCCCGTGACCTAGGTGAAACCATCCTTGTTATTGTTGGGATCCTCAGAATTTGATTTGTTGGGGTTATTTAAGGGGAAGTCGCGGAATAGATGGTCATGTTCGTGGCATTTACGACATCGAAAGGGGATGCTCTCGTAATACAAGGTTTGAGACCATTCTTTGTCCTGGTATTCCAAGGTTATGGCTTCAAGGAGTGGTTTGGAGATATTTAAGTAAACACAAATTCATGAATAAGTAGTGTACCTTCATTGTTTTGTTGCCTCCAAAGCTTTGACATAGATGTCGATCGTATTGCTAATGCATGTGAGTATTTCTTCCAGCCAGAAATTTTGAGGTAGCGAGTACAATCACAACCAGACTGGTGCATGTGTGAATTCCTTCTTCTCCGGGCTAAACGTTTTTGTCCAAAAATGAAGGAAAAGACCTGTCGAGTTGTAAAAGTACGGTTCTCCTTCAAATATTCGGTTTCTGTCCTCCAGGTTATGCAGGATGATAGTGAAGAATCCTTTTGATCCAATTTGGAGGTCATAGTGACCCTTGGGCTTCCACCAATGTTGAATCCATTTAACTAAATATTTTTTTGATGGCCATAGTCCCAAAAAAATTTCTATCAGGGTGAAATCCCTCATGTATTATTTCTGGTCTTCTATCCTTGGAGATATGATAGTATATTTGGGTTGTACAGGAGCCTGGAAAATGCATTTTCCTAGTTCCCAGGTGCGAGCCACTTTTGGATGGTTTGATTTAGGGTCAATCTCCATAGGTTTCTCCTTCGGCATCTCATCCTCCCAAATGATGTTTTTCAGTGCCTCTTGAAGCTCGAAGGGTGGGCGTTTGAATTTCTTGAAGCCTTTCTTAGGGGTGATGACGGAGTCGAGGGGCTAGGATGACCCCTTCTTCAAATTTTGTGGCCATAATAGGGACTCAAGGTGACGTACACAGGGGGTTCAATGTTGGAACCCTAAGAAAGAATAAAATAAAAGATGTTGAAATTGGGAGATACAATACTACACACTGTTAGTGGAGATATATTGGGTTTATCTTTGTTCCACTATAGGTGAAGAATTTTTGAATAGGGCGATTTCCAATTCTCTATCTTCTATGCAAATGTGAAAAATTATTATTTCAAATAAAGAAAACTAATAAATAATTAAATTTTATTAATGTAATATTTTGTAGTATATTTATATTTTATTAATGTAATATTTTCTATTATATTTATGATCTAGATGCATTAAAAAAACTCCAAATAAATATCATTAACATTTAAAATACTAATTAAATTATTTATAGTAAATTAGAATGAAAAAATTAAATTAAATGCATTGCATTTTAAAAAATATTGTTAATGGCTAGATTTTTTGAATGCCAAAGAAACCCATGATCCATCATGAAAATAAGAAAACCAAACAAGTGACTAGGATTTTTTATTAGACTTTACCTAAGGATGACCATGTTACATTTTCCTAGGAAAGGAGACATCAAACCAAACCAACGACTAGGCTCTATTATTAAACTATATCTTAGGATAACCATGTTACATTCTCTTCCTAAATGAGACTTCAAAACCAAACAATGACTAGGCTCTATTATTAGACTTTACCTTAGGATGTCCATGTTACATTCTACTACTAAAGGAAACTTGAGAGAAACCATTATTAAAGAAAATTGTTATTTTTTTAAATTATAATTTTTTATTATTTTTTTAAATTATAATTAATTTTCCTCGAAAAAAACCATTATTAAAAAAAATTATTATTTTTTAAAATTATAATTATTTTTTTTGTTAAGAATTCAATATTTTTTAATATATTTATGCTTAATATATTAAAGTTTAAATAAATTTATATTTTTTTATTAAAATTACTTATTATTCATTAATAAAAAAATATTAATTTTTATTTTTTTATTTTAATCAAATAATATTTTTTTTAAATAATAATATAAACTATATAGGAAATTCATAATTTATCCAAAAAGATTTACAAGAGGAAATTATATATTTACTTTATTAAGAAAAAATAAGTATTCCTTTATAAGAAAACTATGTTTTCAAAAGGAAAAAAATTAACTTTCTGTGAACATTAACCCTAATGGTATCTTATTATTAATCTAATCGGATGGTATTATTGAACCATTTATTTCACATGCCTGTTAAATGAATGAAAAATGGTATCTTATTATTAATCTAATCGGATGGTATTATTGAACCATTTATTTCACATGCCTGTTAAATGAATGAAAAAGTACACAATGAACATTAACCTTAAAATATAATTAATATATAATTAATAGTCAAAAAATTTGATTATTAATATTCATATTCATTATTTAGATATATAAAAAATTTACATTATCCATAATTTATGAATAATAAAATGAATATTTAATAAACAAGTAATTTGTTCTTTAATCAATTTTATACTATATCTACAACATAGATTTAAAGAGAAAAGGCCTTACTAATCCATATATTCAAAATTAAAAAAAAAAGTGATTCATTTCATAAAAAGTAAAACTTAACTTTCTAACCTAAACTCATATTCTTGCTTTTTAATCCTAAAAACATATTATTTGTTAGGGAAGTTTTTAAATATGTGTTATATAAGTTAAAGACTACCTTATTTTTAGCTACACTCCAACTTTTAAGGATCTTGCTTTTATTGAAAATTAACATTTAAATAGTGTGTATTGTAAATCAAAAAAAGTTATAGCTTTTATTTGGCGTGTAAGAGGAAAAAGGATTGGAATGCCCTTGATCTGCCTTGTAACCTGGGAACTGTAAACGGGGACACTAATATCGATTATCTTGGCTCCTAAATTGAAGGGGTTTGCATGGGTAAGCATCCATGTTGTTAGTGTGACAAATATATGTCCATTATCTGGCTCCAAGTTGAGAAGCTTGCAAACGTAACCATCCATGTTCTCAATGTTCATGACAAATATAGACTAGTTGGTAACAAAAGTTTGAATGTTTACATGATCAATGATGCTTTGGGAACCTAAGAGACTTTTGACTATTGTCTAGGCCTTTATTTATTATAATTTTCTGGAATATTTTGTTATTTTCAAGTTTGATGTTATTTTACTAAAGTTTTTTAATGTGATGTTTTTTCTTTGTTTGTTAATTGGTTTGGACCTTTTTGGCATTGAGATTAATCTTCGGTTTTTTTTGGCTTGAGAAACCGCGATTCAGGGGCATTTAAGTCGTCAAAATCACTTAGGGATCGCACCCGGCCTGAGCCACACCAACCCTTAACATGGTTAGATTTTTTGTCCCATAGGTTTCAAACCGATGACTTTTCAACACGGAGTAGCTTAACAACACACTTCATCAACGACTGTCCTACACCTTAGGAACTGTTAATGTGATATTATATGTCAATGTTTTTAAAGATATTATGTTTTTACATATATTTATAAAAGAAATGAATATTTAAATTTTATTAACTAAGTTTTTAAAAAATTCGAACTGCAGCAACCCTGCCCAGCCACAAAATAATTCTGGAGGGGGACTCACAAATCATCATCCAGCTAATCACCAAGATCCTGCATGGGGGAAATCCACAAAAAATCTCTCCCAGTTGGCAC
The DNA here is from genome assembly GCA_032191745.1 of Picea mariana. NCBI lineage: Eukaryota > Viridiplantae > Streptophyta > Pinopsida > Pinales > Pinaceae > Picea > Picea mariana. The sequence continues at coordinate 31,941 of JASDQU010589777.1, forward strand.
CTAGTAGGGATGCTCGAGGACTTCAAAGGCATACTTAAAAAAAACATTAGCATCATCCTCTCCCATGTTAAGAGGGAGGCAAATGGCGTGGCTGATTACCTGGCAAACAAAGGAGTCCACTGGGAAACTGAAAAAATAATATGGGACACTAGAAGCTCTAAAGCCTCAGACATATCCAAACAATGCCAACTCCTGGCCAGCAAGTATTTCCCACCCTCGGATGGGGTGCCACACGGAAAGGAAGGGGCACGTGGAGGTGCGTAGGGAGAGGCCATTTATGGTGGCTCTCACCTCACACCATAGCCATTTATGAAGGCTCTCACCTCTGTCAGCCTCCGTCTATCGATGGGGCCTCTCACACGCGAGCACAGTCCATCCAGCCAGAGCATTAAGCTCTCGGCTTTAATGGATGCAGCCATTGTTTATTCCATTATCCGCCTCACCGAAACTCTTAGAATGCATTCGAAGCTCGTCGAGCAGAGAAGGAATAGAAGCGCAGAAGACATCCTAGCATTGGTCCTCATTCTCACTATGCCGCGAGCGAGGGGGAGACCCCGCAGAGGAGCAGGCTGGTACGCGGTTGATTCCAGGAGGAAAAGACACAAGCGGTTCGAATGAGCTCTACTCCTGGCCAAGAGGAAGCGACGCAAGGAGACCATAGCAACAAACTTGCCCCCCCGAACTTACGTCAAGGAAATTCCGGCCATGGAGCTCCCAACGGCCTTCTCTGAGAGTCGAATGTTTACAGTTCCAGATAATTGGAACCCCCCGGTGTGCATTGAAGAAGCAGCACCACCGCCCAGTTCGAGAGAGACTTACGGTCCCAGCGACGCTCCTAATGAAGAGTTCGCCACTTGCCTGGTAGAGGAGGAGCTGTCGGAAAGCAACACCGACTTGCAGCTGCAAAGGAAGACACAGGGTCACCAGGAAACGGATGCCAAACCAAAGTCGTCGACCCCGCCTCCACTCCTACACCCGGAGCACCTGAACCTGATATTTGAGGTCCGCAGTCTGGTGGATGATCAAATTTTTAGAGTCGTTCGCGTTAGCCAACGCTTGGACATGCTATACGCAGCCTACTCCAGTGCCACACCTCGGTGACAATGAACCACCTGTGCTCAGCCCTATGTCATTCCTGTCAGCAACGGCAAGGTGAAGGATGACTGCGAGAACTCCGGTGAATAGGTTCTTCTGTTTTACATGGTTTCCAACTCCATTTCTTTTGATGTTTATCAGAGCTGTGGCTCTTTAGTTATTAGCCTGGTTATCGTTAGCATAGGCCTTACTAAACTGCTGATGAAAATGGACATGCACCCTGGCTTCCTTCGGGCAGGGTGGCGAAACGAGCTGTTTGATTTTGCATGCTATTGTGGACATGCCAGTTGTCCTGATTTCCTGCATAGGCAGGACAGCTGGCATCTGTATGTTTAATATATTAGATTTTAAATAAATTTATATTTTTTTAATTAAAATTACTTATTATTCATTAGATAAAAAACAATATATTTTTTATTTTTTTGTTTTAATCAAATAATATGTTTTTTTAATAATGGTATAAACTATATAGGAATTTCATAATTTATCTAAAAAGATTTTCAAGAGGAAATTATATATTTACTTTATTATGAGAAAAGAAGTATTCCTCTATAAGAAAATTGTTCTCTCAAAATGATTCAAAAACCTTAACTATTCAAGGAAAAACATTAACTTTCTAACCCTAAATTATCTTTTATTTATTACATACTTGTTATACAAATAAAATATTGCATTATCATCATTGAACATTAACCCTAATGGTATCTTCTTATTAATCTAATAAGATGGTGTTACTGAAACATTCATTTCACATACCTGTTAAATGAATGAAAAATACACAATGAGCATTAATCCTAAAATATAATTAATAGTCAAAAGTCTTGACTATTAATATTCTTTACCTAGACATGTCAAAAATTTACATTATCCATAATTTATAAATAATAAAATGAATATTTAATAAACAAGTAATTTGTTCTTTAATCAATTTTACACTATGTCTACAATATAGATTCAAAGAGAAAAGGTCTTACTAACCCATATATTCAAAATAAAAATAAAAAAAATGATTCATTTCATAAAGAGCAAAACTTAACTCTCTAACCTAACCTAAACTCTTGCTTTCTAATCCTAAAAACATATTATTTGTTAGGAAAGTTTTTAAGTGCGTGTTATATAAGTTAAAGAATACCTTATTTTTAGCTATGATGAAGAATTAACATAAAAAATACTTTATTTTTAGTTATGGTGAAAATTAACCATACAACTTTTAACAAATTTAATTCTCAAATTTAGTAATCTAAAATAATATTAGACCTTCTAACTCTACAAAATATTACCAGAATACATTACATCTTGTTTTTATTGAAAATTAACATTTAAATAGTGTGCCTATTGGAAAGAAAAAAAGTTATAGCTTTTGTGTGGCGTGTAAGAGGAAAAAAGGATTGGAATGCCCCTTATCTGCCTCGTAACCTGGTAACCGTAAAAGAGGACACTAATGTCGATTATTTCGCTCCTAAGTTGAGGGGGTTTGCATGGGTAAGCATCCATGTTGTCACTGACAAATATATGTCCATAATTATCTGGCTCCAAGTTGAGAAGTTTGCAAACGTAACCATCCATGTTCTCAATGTTCATGACAAATATAGACTCGCTGGTAACAAAAGTTTGAATGTTTACATGGTCAATGATGTTTTCGGAACCTATGATGTTTTTGGAACCTCTCAAGAGACTTTTGACTATTGTTTGGGCCTTTATTTATTATAAGTTTTTGGTCTATTTTTTGATTCTCGAATTTGATTTTACTATGTTATTTGTCAATGTTTTTAAAGATATTATGTTTTTAAATATATTATTTTGGAACCTATGATGTTTTTGGAACCTCTTGAAGAGACTTTTGACTATTGTTTAGGCCTTTAATTATTATAATTTTTTGGTTTATTTTGTGATTCTCGAATTTGATTTTACTGATGTTATCTGTCAATGTTTTTAAAGATATTATGTTTTTAAATATATTTTTTTATAAGATAAAATAAATGAATAATTAAAATTTTTAAATCTTTTTTAATCTATTTTTTATTTTAAATATATGGATAAATATTTTATTATTTATGTAATTTTTTTTTAATTATATTAGTAGATGTTTTACTACATGTTAAAACACATTAATTAAAATAAAAAAAATAATAAATAATTATATGTCAAAACATATTATTTCAAATAAATAAAACTATTAAATAATTAAATTTTATTAATGTAATATTTTCTACTATGATTATATTTTATTAATGTAATATTTTCAATTATATTTATGATCTAGATGTATTAAAAAAACTTCAAATAAATATCATTAACATTTAAAATATTAATTAAATTATTTATTGTAAATTAGAATGAAAAAATTAAATAAAATGCATTGCATTTTCAAAAATATTGTTATTGGCTAGATTTTTTAAATGCCCATGAAATTCCATAGTCCATCATAAAAATAAGAAAACCAAACAAGTGATTAGGATTTATTACTAGACTTTACTTTAGAATGACCATGTTACATTTTCCTTTCTGAAAATATTGTTAATGGCTAGATTTTTTAAATGTCCACTAAATCCATGGTTCATCATGAAAATAAAGAAACCAAACAAGTGACTAGGATTTATTATTAAACTTTACTTTAGAATGACCATGTTACATTTTCCTCGGAAAGAAGACTTCAAACCAAACCAATGACTAGGCTCTATTATTAACTATATCTTAGGATGACCATGTTACATTCTCTTTTGAAGAAAAAATTCAAAATCAAATAAGTGACTAGGCTCTATTATTAGACTTTACCTTAGGATGACCATGTTACATTCTACTACCAAAGGAAACTTCAAAGTTACCATTATTAAAAGAAATTATTATTTTTCTAAATTATAATTATTTATTTTTCCTTTCAAGAAACAATTATTAAATTTTTTTATTATTTTTTTAAATTATAATTTTTTTTTTTATGAATTCAATTTTTTTACTATATTATAGTTAAAATAAATTTATATTTTTTTTTAAATAATATATATATATATATATATATATATATATATATATATATATATATATATATATATATAATATTTTTTTTAAATAATGATATCTATATAGGAAATTCTTAATTTATCCAAATCAATTTATAACAGGAAATTATATATTTACTTTACTATGGAAAAATAAATATTTCTTTATAAGGAAATCATTCTCTCAATAGGATTGAAAAACATTAACTATTCAAGGAAAAAAATAAACTTTCTAACCTTAAATTATTTTTTATTCATTACACATACTTGTTAAATAAATAAAATATTACATTATCATAGGTGAACATTAACCCTAAAATATAATTAATAGTCAAAAGTGTTGACTATTAATATTCATTTCCTAGACACATAAAAAATTTACATTATTTATAATTTATTAATAATAAAATGAATATTTAATAAACAAGTAATTTGTTCTTTAATCAATTTTACACTATGTTTACAATACAATATAAATTTAAAGAGAAAAGGTCTTACTAACCCATATATTCAAAAAAAAAAAAAATGATTCATTTCATAAAGAGAAAGACTTAACTCTCTAACTTAAACTATTGCTTTCTAATCCTAAAAACATATTATTTGTAAGAGATGTTTTTAAGTGTGTGTGATATAAGTTAAAGAATACCTTATTTTTAGTTATGGCTGAAAATTAATGATGAAGCTTTTACCTAATTTAACTCTCAAATTTAGTTTTCTAAAATGATATTAGACCTTCTATCTCTACAAAATATTACCAGAATACATTACATCTTATTTTTATTGAAAATTAACATTTAAATAATGTGTCTATTGTCAAGAAAAAAAGTTATAGCTTCTATTAAAAATAAAAAAGAAATTACCTTAAAAATATGTTTATGTTGTAACATTGGTGACATATATACAATATTATTTCAACATCAGATTATTTGTTTTCTACATTAACATGCTATCCTATCTACATATAAACAAGGGAGCCACCTTTGAAGGGAAAAATAAATGAAATATTTTAAAGATAATTGACCATCTACATGTCCTTGACACAAAAAAAAGATACTAGGATAACAATCTAACATGAATCTAAGCATAAAATAAAAATGGGATTATGAAAGAGATCATATGCATACATCTCTTTCACCCTATGTTTCTTTATGAAATTAAAACTCCCTTATTAGGTTCTCTCCTAATAGTTACTCCCCCGATAGGATATCCCTTAGGCGGCTCTCCATTAGGTAGTGGTGGTTGTTTACCATTTATAGGTGGTACCCCATGTAGGTATATGTAGTTAGGTATAGGTAATTTATCCATGCTTCAATAGATTCTTCAACTTGGATTGAAACTGAGATGGACACCACTATGTATATAGGATATGCTACTAGTGATGGTGCTACTTATACAGGATCAACTACCTCTGGTGCTTACCTTGTTACTGGTGCTAAGCCTAGATGGGATGTGCAGAAAGTAGGAAAAAGGTGAGCTTATAGGCAATGTACAAATTATCGGAAAAAAGATATTTTGGTGGAGAAAGACACATATGCATATATATACAATGTAGTATTCACATCTCGATGAATGAAAATCAATTTACCAAAAAACTAAAACTAATATGACTTTGAACTATAACTTTTGAGAGCTCATGTGCTCTCTTGTAGACAGGGAGAAAAGAGGTTTCATGAAATTGAGTTGATGCTTCTAAAATTTAATCAAGAAGTGGTATTAGTACTAAATTTTGAATACGAAGTCATTTACCCATTCTATAACCAACATAGAATTCCCCAAAACTAAAAAAAAATCCACATTCATCTCAAGAGCCAATTTGAGTAGGAGTTTGAGGAATTGTGATTCTGCCTAATCATTGATGTGGATTCTAATATTCAATTTAAAATAAAAATTGTGGGGACAAGAAATAAACAAAATACCTCAAGCACCATTTCGTGTTGGCTTTCCTGGACTTGATGCATTGAAAAAAGATCCAAGATTTTGATTGATTAATCTCTATCTCTTGAATCACTAAGGGAATTTTGAGGTAAAAAATGGGCCTAAAACAAATTATAATATCATAATCAACTTTCTTAGAACCAATAGGGTTGAATGCTATGATGGAAATCATAAATATAAATATTTTTGGAGGGCAAGGAAGAAAACTACTCTTTTTTATCATATTTTTTACTTATGTCCTTATAGGCTTACTGGAATTTCAAGTGTAGGCACTTGTTTGATGCATAGTTAAATTCTTCATTATGCATGCAAAGAGTGCCTATAGTTGACATTTGAGTAAACTTATAAGGACATAAGTTGAAAATACAATAAGAAATATAGTTTTCTTCCTTTCCCTTCAAATATTCATAACTCTTTTTTTATTATTTTCCTTCGGAGTCCCATTTTGGACCTCAAATTTCCCCTTATGATACTTTGAAGGTTTTTGATTGAGTTTATGTTGGATTCCCTCATAGAAATATTTGGTTTTAGAAAACACTTCCAAGGGTAAGGACATTTTTTCAAAAATGATGTAATTATTTGTAATCTAGAGTGCCTAAGGAACCATTTTGGGTAGGGATCTATGATTTTCTAGAATCCACTCCACCGTCAACTTTTTGAAATTCTCAACTAAATTGGATCCTTTCGAAGATACCATATTTCCACCTGGTTGATGTGACATCGCCCAAAAAATAAATTATTTTTAAGTTGGAAATTTCTTAGGAAATTATTTTCTGTTTTTGGTAAATTCAAAATTGGAAACTTTTTGCCATTTATGGAAATTCCAAATTTTGAATTTAGTTAATTCTAATTAATGATTATGATTGTTGGGAAGAGATCCGATTTTACCCAACTAACTACTTAACTATGACACTTGTATGAAACAAAATATTTTATAATTATTGTTGGAGGACAAATGAAACAACCATGTTGAAATCAACTAACCATGACTCCATGAGTGGTGAACATGTTGGAACTACCTCAGGGCTGATTGTTACAAGTGAAAAATCAAGAATTTAGCCATGGGAAGCCCCTGAAAATAAGGGATTTGGAAAGATGAAAAAATTCCCAAGGGGGGGAAAAGACCTAGGAAAAAAAAATATTGTGGATATATAGCATATGTGAGGAGGCAAGACGTTGCCTAGTATGTTGGGGGGAAATTATTGATCTCTTGCTGTTATGAAAACCGATTTATGAGTGTGAGGCAAGGAGAAGTGTTCCGAGACTAAAGGATTATTGTTGAGGTAGAGTTCTGAGTTTGCCCTCATGGTTTCATGGTTAGGCTAGGGGGTGAATGGAACAAGTGATGTTGGCTGTTCTGTTCTAAGGTTGGGAGGAACATGGCTATTCCCTTTTTATTTCAATGAACTGGTTCATATATGTTATCCTATTCCCTCTCAGGCTGAATGTTATATGGTTAAATAACTGATAGAATGCATCTATTAATTATGAATAGAAATAATATTGTGGATGAAAGATTGAATTGAATATTATTGAACTTAAGAACCGATAGAATGCCTCTATACTAGTTCTGAATGGATTATCTTTGCTGCATCTTATTGTTTAGTGAATACTAATTTCCGTAAATATACTAGTTGAAAGAATATGCCTGGTCAAGCTTCTGGAAGAATAGTTATGTGGGTTAGATTATTGTTGTAATGAGATAAAAACTATAGGTGAAAACCTCACAACTAAATGGTATTTGCAGATTAGAACTATTTATGTACGCAATTGTAATGTACCTCAAAAATCACCATATTTTTTTTTTTTATTTGTACATTTATCCTTGAAATGTTTTGAGATCTCAAGAAAGTAATCTCTCTGTTAAAAGGCTTGAGTCTGAAGGTTTGTTAGAGTCCTTATTGTCGTCGACTGTCCTTACCATTCAACTTAAGTTTTCTAATCGACGATATAATGAGTATTTACTCACCACTTCAATGTTTAATTAAGATCCTGAAAATTATAATTACTCTCTTATCTGCTAGTACCTATAACACTACCACAGTCTTAACAATACAAACAACTTTGGGGTTTTATGACCAAAACCCTACATAAAAATATTTACCCTCTGTTTCCAATTCAATCTACCTGTAAAAAAATGGTCTGTTACTTCCATACCTCTATTCGGGATGAAGACTCTTCAACGTTCTTTTACCAGTCCAATCATTACATTGTTAGAGTTGTTCCCATAACAATAAGTTTCTTCTAGGTTCCTACAGTTTGTGAAACATAACAGAGTTCAATCGGGTTTCAGCGATTATAAGTGCCGAACACAAAATGAAACAAAGGGGGCCATGTTGTTTGCCAAAAATGCGAGAAAGAGGGAAGACTGTGGACTCGGTACTTCGGGGTTTTGGGGTTTGGGACTTTGTGAGTTCAAGTACCCAAACAAAAATATATACAAACTTGTGAAAAGTGTCCAGCGTATCGGGATTTTGGGGTTCAGGATCCACACACCACAACTCCCAAAAGGTGAAAAAGGAAAGTGGGACTCGCCCATCAGGGTTTCGGGGTTCACGACTTCGTGAGTTCAAGTACCCAAACCACAACATATACAAACTTTCGAAATTGCGAAAAGTGACCAGCATGTTGGGATTTCAAAGTTCAATATTTCGTGAGTTCAACAGTCAAATATAAACACACAACCACTCCCAAAATCGCGAGAAGTGACCAACACTTCGGGACTTCAGAGTTCGGGATTTCATGAATACAATAGTGAAACATCAATACAGAACAATTCCCAAAATTCCGAAAAGGTAAGGTGAGATCCGTATTTTGGGACTTCGAAATTCAAGGTTTCATGGTTTTAAATGTCAAACAACAGCACAAAACATTTCCTGAAGTTCTGAAAAGGTAAAGGTGGGACTCGTATTTTCGGGATTTCAGAATTTGGGGTTTTAAATGTCGACAACAGCACAAAACAATTCCCGAAATTCCGAAAAGGTAAAGGTGGGACCCGTATTTTGGGATTTTGAAATTCAAGGTTTCGGGGTTTCAAATGTCAACAACAGCAAAAAACATTTCCCGAAGTTCCGAAAAGGTAAAGGTGGGACCCGTATTTTTGAGATTTCAAAATTCGTGATTTCGGGGTTTCAAATGTCGACAACAACACAAAACAATTCTTGAAGTTCTGAAAAGGTAAAGGTGGGACCTGTATTTTGGCATTTCAGAATTTGGGGTTTTGGGGTTTCAAATGTCAACAACAACACAAAACATTTCCCGAAGTTCCGAAAGGGTAAAGGTGGGACCCACATTTTGGGGTTTTGGGGTTCAGAACTTCATGAGTTCACATGCCCCAAACTTCTCATGTAACCAACCTCTGAAATGCGAAAAGTGGAAGCTTCGGGGTTTCAGGGTTCAGAACTTCGTGAGTTCAGAATCCATACATCAATATACACAAACCTCTGAAAGGTGAAAAGGAAGTTGGACTAAGTGTTCCTGTTGAAAAGGAACTCAGGTAATAATTCAATCAAAACACAGAGGAAGAGAGTACTCTGCTTCTACTGTAACTCTTCACACTAATTTTCATCACTCCCTGCTCTTTTTCCTTTGCGGGTACTCTTGATTTTCGTTTTCTGGGAGACCTGAAGGTGTAGAAGGATACTTTTACTTCACAGAATTTTGAAAACCTAAGGACTTAGGGATTTTACAC